>DWPV01007081.1:0-10975 GCA_018251915.1 Urbanus proteus proteus
GTAGCTCATAGCTCCTAAATGGATGAATCAATTTTGATGATATTCTCCCCGAAAATTTTACAAATTTGGTAATTCAGTTCGAATCATCCTACCTACATAACATAGGTAATAATAGCCTTCTCTTTTATGTTATCATTAAAAGTACCTACTTTTTACTATACTAAACTTAGTCCTTGCATTGAGTAGGTACTCAATGCAAGGACTAAGTTCGCATATTAAACAAGACACCTAATTATGCTCATGATCTAATTGATCTCAATGCGAAACCGGGTCAATCATCGGTTCATTTACATTGTAAAATATATGAATCAGACTTTACATAATTTTATTTAAGTGACGATTAAATAATAGTCAACCCATTAGGGACACCATATACCTACTTAAGATAGGTTGTTAAAATACATAATTATGTAGTAGTTATTTCTGTTTAATTTTCTCTATCTCTTGGATGTTATGTTCTAGTTTGAATAGTGATTTTTTTTTAAATAGAGCATCATGCAGTCCGCCTGAAATAATTTGTTTATCCACTTATTATTACTGTTAACTGCAACACAGTACTATCTGTGACCATCTCCATAAACTGGAGTTTCATCTGAGATCACAGATACGTCACAGCCACTGTGAACTTAGTTGAAACTTGAAACACAACTGAAATATCCTTCAATATGGAACATCTATAACCACAGCGGCATTACCGATAAAGCATCAATAAACCTTTGTTTTAAGGCTAAAATAGGAGTAGATATTGGTGGTGTCATTTTAGCTTAACCACGAAGAAGTACCTATAACTTCTTTGCTACGTTTGTTATTTATATTAACTATATAACAAAATCATCAATATATGCGCAAGTAATTGAACATTTTTTACAAGTAGTTATTAGCCGTAGGAATAAGTAACTTCATTAATTCCTGATATATCGCTTGGTAACTGACTGTATTATTTTATGCAGTTGTTTCATAATGACCTGTTACAGTTTTTAACGATTCCGTAGTGTGATCAGTTACAAAACACTAATTTACATGTAATTAAAGAGAATTGCTTATATAGTTACAAAGTTCGCGACTGTTGAAAACTGTAACGAATGTAGGTAGGTACTTACCTAGACGAATGTATGGAGGTAATATTGTTTAATAGTTTAATTGAACTATCTGTAGTTCATAAAAATAGTTCAAGTTCGGGTATGTATCTATTCTTTATTAATATTCAAATATCATTATCTATTTTAAGTTACTCAACAAATATATTTTTTGGAGGTTAGACAAACCTTGCATTTCAAGGATTACATTATTATCCACACATATTTTAAATGTATCTGTGGTTTTAAAATATCTCATCATCCACGATTGTCTGAACTTAAGCAATTTATTTAGAAATGTTAAAACATTTTTCAGTACAGGTTAAGCGTATAGAAATATTAGGTTTATGTAACCTTATTTAACTGAAGAGAACCTTATTTAAACCCAAAAAACGTAAAAGTTTGTTATCTTTGACAAAACTATCTTAACTCAATATTAAAGAAGAAGGTTTATAACAGCTGCAAAGTTAATAAATAATTGAGATTCAAAGGTAACTAATTATAGCAATAACAACAACACTACATGGTATTCCAACACAGCCCTTAGAACTCTTATCCTATTTGGGGTTGATTTCAGATGTCCATATACGGCAGTTTGACTTACTATTATAAATACATGTATACTCATTTTCTACTCCTAGAATATATATAGGACATAGAGGTATAGAAATATAACTTAGGTAGATACTTACTATAAAGTAGCTATCGATTTATGTCTATAATGTAAATAGGGTAGGTAGGGATTTTGCCTCGCGTGTCAATCACGCCCCATTCCATTATCATATAGATTCACTATTCGATCGGTCGGCGGGCGTATGTTCAGCTTTATCGATTTCAACAGCTTTCTCTACTACTTGTCCCTGTGGGGAAAACATTCGATTTAGATTTCTTGTAGCTGATAAGATATGAAGTTGTATGGCTGTTGATGGGAAAACTTATGTGTTTTTTGTAACATTATTAGATAGACTTGTAAGTATGTATCGCAGAATGTTATTACAATTGAAACATTGACGGCAGTAACATACACAATGGAATGTACTCAATCGTATTGTCAACTTTATATTCTGAACTAGCTGATCCGAAGCTGATTTACGAAGTAAAAAGGTTTACTTATTTAATATTATTATTAAATATAACTCATATCCCGCTCTCCCGCGAGGGGGCCCGGAGGCACGTGGGGCGCATGCTAATGCTTTTTTTCAAAAATTAAAATAGACTATGTTACGCCTTACAACTTAAGCTATCTTCCAGTGAAAATCGGTCCAGCCGTTTAGAAGATTAACTCAGCCAAACAGACAAAAAATGTTTAAATTGCATTTTCGTTATAGGTGTCGTGTATACTTTTATATGCATTGAGTAAAAAAATGTTATTTTGAAATCACAAACAGTCAATTTTATTTATTTGTATAGATGAAATACTTGATCTTTTATAAAACCATTTAACTGCATTTTTCTGATAATTTTAGATGCAGGTATGTATACTGAAGAAAAACCAACACATTTTACCTAATGCTAAAAATAAACAAATCATCCTATACATTGATAGTTTTTACATACTCATCAGAAGTAGTTGCTAATAGAGTAAGAACCAGATGCTCCTAAGATGGAAGCGACAAGTGCATTGATCGATGGCAAATTAAAACTTTCCATTTCTCTCCGATGCAATTATATATCAATGAGGAGACGTGGGAAGAGATCGCGTGAAAAAAATCAATTTTCACACACCACTGTCCATGAGAGCGTTCCTTGACCTTAGTTCTTACGAGATTTCTCTTGTCTCAAACAAAACGGCGGTTATCGTCATTACCGCTTTTCGCATCGTCAACGGAAGTTGTGGTTTTGGATTGTTAAACTGATATTACATGGTGGTATGGTTTATGGTAAAGTACAGATTGTTGGAAATATTACATTACATTTATTAAGCGTTAATTAGGTATCGCTTTCTACATACGTTAGGACCGTAGCCAAACATTAGGACCTTGTCTCGTGTCGTGGATGCCATGGACACAAATAATAGTAATAATACCTATACATAAATCTACAACAGAAAACTAAATTCATCATTCAGATGTCTGGCTAGGTTGAACCTGGTACCCAGAGTGTCTCAAGACTTTATGTTGACCACTCCGCCATTTGGGTAGTCATGATTTAAGACTGACGGTTTAACTAGTATTTATTTGTAAGTAGTTAGATAAAATTATATATTTTTTCTTCAGAGTCCGTTACAGTCGCTGAAATAAAATAAAAGATCAATAGTTACAAAGGTGTATTGTAATAGACGTTACAATCTCCGAATAAATAGGTTGTACAGTTTTTTGCGAATCTTGTATTTGTTTAATATACTACGTGCGTACGTGATCACTATAGTGAATTTACTTTCAACTAACCTTGTCCCAATACCACAATTATTTCTGACTTAACTATAAGTATGTAGATATAATTTGGTTTTTCTATGATGTAGTATGCATGAGCTGGAAAATATGATGTAGTATAAGCATACACAAATAAGACGTTTTAGCTTACTCCTTAGAAAGTTCGCCTTCATGATCATGTAACTATCATTCCAGTGTAACGAATTGGGGTAATCAAAATGAGTTACCGAAGTTTTTTATATGATTGAAGATAGCAAGTGGCCACTACCGTCCATGGACATCTTAAATAACCTCAGATAAGATCATAGTTAGATCATAGGTCGGTCACAAATACGTTGCTACCCCTGAGGACTAAGTATGATCGAATAAGTATGTCTACCTGACTACACCCTTCAAACAAGAACACAGCAGCGCTTAACACTGCCACAAACGGTTCTACTACATACCCATTCATAAATAAGCGATGGCCATACTTATTCACGAATGCACAAACTTACCCGTTATCTCACAATCAGTTTCTCTTCCAGGAGTCCTCCGTCAGTATTACAGCGATGACGACGAGTCGTGGGCGTGGGTGCAAGCGGCGGTGCGGGGCGGTTGCCTGCTCGCGTGGCGGCAGGGGACGGTGCCCAGGGGCCCGGCCGCCCGGCTGCCCCTCAGGGGACTGCACCTCAGAGCCGCGACGCTGCCCAACGCGTTCGAGCTGTCGAGGTTGCGCGATGACTCATCTGTCGCCACGTTTCAGGTGTGTATGTTGTGAAGCTGATTATGTTCACCTAATGTGTGTCTTGAGGTGATTTTTTGTAACTAGCCGTCGAATTCGTATTTAGGAATAGACTGTTGGTCATTTTCTTACAATTATTACTTACAACTAAAATGCCATTTACCTAAAAACGTATTTAAATTCCAAAATTCCTAAATCTAATTGATGAATAACTTTATTCGATATATAATATCCCTACCTTATTTAGATCTTCTGAGACTAAAAAGTACATTGTCCAAAGTCCAGAGAAATAATCAGTTCTCAGTTTGTCGCTCTTAGTTTACATAAAACAATAAAAAATATTTCAAATAACTTAAATTTCATCATGATACTTATCCTAAAACGTGCTTACACTGATAGCGTTACACGTCAGATAAAAAACTGATGGTTGACATTTAGATAAGTTTGACCGAAGTTATCAACAACTTGTTGACGACAAGGTGCCTACCTGCAATATCCTCACATTTGTGGAATTGATAACATCTGAAGATCAACTCTCTTCACTATATAAGCAAAATAATTTCAGCATTTCACTTTAGACACAATAATATAGTCAAGTAAGACAAAATACCTATTTATTTGGACAATGTTAACATTGGGCGCGTTTAAGCTTATAAAATCACAAGCTACAACTAAACAATTGGGCATATAAAATGCCGCTTTTAAACTCTTATTATATCACAAGCTACATACAAATACACGTGTACAAGGGCCGTCTTAACTACTTTTAGATAGTTGAATATCTGAATCGTCACCTGTATCATGTTAAAGATAGTTGCTAAGGAGGATTTCGTTGTTATATGAGGAATTAAACTTACAGAGAGCACCGTACCTACGATAGACGATAGTGAATTACTAGATTAAATGAATGTTTATACGTTACACAAAATATTGTTTAATACATTGCCATAATTTCGATACCATCAGATACCAAGTTCAAACATTTGTCCAACAACAATAGTGTTACAATAATAGAAAAGTAACGGTGAAATACGAGATCACGCGAGCGGCCGTATATAATAATCACCTAATCACTGACTAATCACATGTCCTAGTGTATCCATATTACATACTAGTTACATGTTATCATAACATGTACTAACCTACTGTAGCGGTGCAGAAAGTAACTTTTAGTTATGAATTGTAAATGGCTACAGATTTAGGTAGCTAGATCAAATCTACCCCTTACCGCCATTTTAACGTAACCGACAAAACCCAAACATTAGTTTTTTTTATTAATATCCTGACGAATAAATGTACATACGTAGTGGTAAATTAAAACTTTACATAAAATGATAGATGGTAATTATCACACATTATGATAACTTATTTTTGGCGTACCATCATGTTGATCGGGTGCCCTATCGATTGTGATACAAAATGACGTTTTCCGAAAAAAAAATTCGGTTACGATAATCCGGCGGTCATGGCTCGAATTGCTTGATAGGTGTAGGTATTACAGAAAAGTTGTATTACAAATAATAACAATAGAAACCAAGTTCAATCGTTTGTCCGGGCAACGATAGTTTTACAATAATAGAAAACTAACGGTGAAACACGGGAGCGGTCACGTGTGGTGATCACATGTGTTGCATAGATTGATGTAAATTCACATCACTACATGTTACCATAATGTTATTAGATGTTAGCGATACTGTATGCCACGATTACAAAGTAATTAAAGGAAATTACAGTTTCATCAACTTCATCAATTTCATCATTCAACAATTTCATCAATTCCGTAGTATTTTTTGTTGTATAAATTTTTTTTGTTCCGTTTCTCTTAAAGTCTAAATAAGTAATTAAAATTAGTTATTTATTTCATGAAATGAAATAGAAATGATGTGATAATCCAAAAGTAGTCTAAATACTAACTACTTACTTAAAGACTAAGACTTCTTCGATACATGTTTATAGAGCACCGACCAATTTCCTCTAAAATAACAAACATACTTGATAACTTGATAGGTGTAGGTATAATAGAAAGGTTGTATTACAAATAATAACACTAGAAGCCAAGTTCAAACATTTGTCCGGGCAACAATAGTTTTACAATAATAGAAAACTAACGGTGAAACACGAGAGCGGTCACGTGTGGTGATCACATGTGTTGCATAGATTGATGTAAATACACATTACTACATGTTACCATAATGTTATGAGAAGTGTTACCGAAACTGTAAGCCACGATTATAAAATAATTAAAGGAAATTACAGTTTCATCAACTTCATCAATTTCATTATTCAACAGTTTCATCAATCACGTGATATTTATTGTTGTACAAATTATTTTTTGTTCCGTTTCTCTTAAAGTCTAAATAGATAATTAAATTAGTTATTTATTTCATGAAATGAAATAGAAATGATGTGATAATCCAAAAGTAGTCGAAATAATAACTACCTACTTTAAGACTAAGACTTCTTCGATACATGTTTATAAAGCACCGACTAATTTCCTCTAAACTAACAAACATAAATCAAAGCAGTTAAATAAATTAAACCATTGATTGAATAATAATTAATTAATCCTGCAACAAAAATTCTCATACTCTTATTTCTTTCAACATCAATTATGTAAATGATGATAATTATAACTTAATTATTAAGAACAATTATCAGCTCACATTAATTGGCGCTGGTTGACTTGTTTATCGTCATTCCTTATCGAGAGGTGTTGAAACAAGGTGTGAATTCATTGTGAATACAGTTTTTTTTATAACAGAATGTACCTACTCATAAAAATGCATACACACGCTCGATAATATTATTAAAAGCTTGCGTACAGACGTTTGTGCCATTTTCATACAAAAGTTAGTGCCGGGAAAAAATTAACACTAGTGGTTGCCAACACGCATGGCAGACCCCGACATATCAGATGGATGGGTAGATGAATACAAACTGTGCATACAAACAACCTACGACATACACAAACCTACTAATTAAATTAAAGGACGTCGGATATGGTCTAGAAAGGTATAAAATATAGAAATTAAACTAGGTTCTATTGACAGGTATGGTCGAATTTAGGACTGCAATTCTAAGTTACTACTGTAGTAACTCCTACAGTACTACTGTAGGAGTTACTACTTATACTGTACTACTACTGCAGAAGTTACTACTGTATCCTATCTATCAAAAAAATATGATTTTATTACCAGAAATAAAATATACTAGATATGATCATGTTAACCTCTTGTACTGAATCAAAGAGAGAGGGAGAATAGAATAGAACTATAAATAATCATCCACAATGTATTACCACGTTTATAACGACTATTTCAATAATTAACATCATTCCTATGTGCACGTGTAAGCTCGTAGCACCACGTGTGCCATGTTTCGCATACTTATCCTCTGCGGGATTAATTAAAATAACTTTAGCATGTTCGCTTTGATGCAAGTATAGCAACATCATCAAAGTTTTTTGTAGCTACTCGTTTAATAAATGTAATATTTTTAATTTAATTAAGGCCGGTTTAGTGGCCAACCCTTCGGATGTTTTCAAATCACCCGCAATGCCTCAAAAAACGGTTTTAATTATTAATGACTTCCAATGGCAACAGCAGCAACCGATGTTTAACGGAAGCCTAATGCCACTAGAGGTCATCCATTCAACTTAATGACCATAGTTCAACTTCAATTCCATGAAAAATACAAAATATTTCAATACAAACAATAACGCTAAGTTACATAAATATTCCTACTAAGTCCTAGATACATAATAATTATAACAAGTTCGCTAGCAAACACATTGACAAGAGTCACGTAACATATAGATCAACAATATCCGTTGCTAATTATTTATGAGGCATTGTCATCGTAGACAATGACCAGTAGCTACACGTGAGCACTCCACCCACACCCACACATACACGTAAGGGATAATTCGTTACGCACGCAATCTGATTGATTAATAACTCTTTGTAGGAAACAATTAAAGCTCCTGATAACTACGCAGTACAAATGGTAGTGTAGGCTGAATTATAAATAAATGTGTAGTATTTTATTTTGGCTCCATATAGTAATTTAGCCTAGACATTTTTAAATATTCTAAGGCGTTTGAGAACAAAACAAAATAACGAATAAACATAAGTTGACAAGCAATTTAAAACCAGTTTTTAACCAAAAATAAAGAATCATGTTAATGATACAGGTATCCTTAAAAAAACGACTCTATTATATTTGACATTTAACGGTTATTTATATATGCTGTACTATTTGAATCCACTGAACTAGGCGTAAGTAGGTAGGTCAGCTGTTGAATCGTATATGTGTAGGTAAAGAAATATAATCTCTACACGTGTGTGAATAGAAAAGGAGCGTCGTCTTGCAAGACGTTGGACCCCTCCAAAACTCGCCTTTCTCACGATTCGCTCACTTTAATAGACCTCAATAAAGCGAAACACCCGTAAATCATTGCCCTTTGTGATTCACGACCTTTTGATGGGTCTATTTACCATAAGAAGGGCTAGAATGCGAAGGTGTTGACACGTAAAGGAAACACGTTGAGACGGGAGAAGCAGTTTAAAAATGACTGTAAAAAATAATAGCAATGCTTCAGAGCAAAAGCTTAACGCAGCCCCTCTGGCTTCTGGTTGATCTATTATTGTAAATATTCATACTACTGCAAACCAACCCGTTCTGGATGAAGCTATAAATTTTGTGTCTATAGAAATGTCTCTATTTTCACATTCGGTAACACTAGTGTCTTTTGTTGCAGGCTTCCAATGCGACGGAATACGCCAGGTGGGTGCGAGCGCTATGCGTTGAAATACTTGGCCAGACGCCACTTCCACAAGTCCGCTTTTTGGACGTGTTATCCGCCGCAGATACTTCAAATCGCGACCCAAAGAAAGAGGCTCCTCAGCAGGACACACCCGCATGTCCTCCTAGACCGCCGCCGAGAGCGCGACGGAGATTACTGACCTCGTCGGAAACCTTAATATCTCGGAGAGATCATTCGCCTGCCGCAACAGACGAGGGCATCGTCGTAGAAGACGACGACTACGACTCATCGTCCGATCGCAGTCTAGACCTTTCACTGTCCCTCGACGCTCTAAAGACTATCGACGTGGTAGACGCGCCGGTTCGGAAAGCCAAGGTCATTAAATGCGACAATTGCAGCAAGTTGAACGCGAGTCCGCCGCTCCATCACACATTGCCGCGGTCGGCGAGGTTCGGGGAGTCAGGGTTGGGCCGACACAGATATCTTAAACGATGGGAGGGCTCGGCGGGCGGCGCCGAGCGAGGAAGGTTTGCGATGGAAGCAGCTAGAAGAAAAACTGCCTCCCTAGAGAATCGCGCCAGATCGTGTTCACCAAACGCACACGAAGCCGTCTCCCAGTACGTGCCGGTGCGGGAGCGGCGTGCATTATTCGAATCATTATCCCAAAGCGGTGGAAGTTTAGCGCGCAGTAGCGAGCAGCTAGCGCGTCCGATGACCGTAGCCGAAACGACGCCGAGGCGCGCGGCGTCTCTCCACGACTTACAGGCGCCCCCGACAAGGTCGGTGAGCGACTTGAGGCAGTTCTTCGAGGCGGTGGCGCGCGGCGCGGGGCCTTGTTCGAGCGTGCAGCGCTTCAGTGCGCCGACCAACCCCGCGCCGCGCGCCTTCGCTTCCCTAACTTGCGCCTGACTTGTAAATCGTTTGGTATGCCCTCGGACAATCTCTAGCATGATTTTGTAATGTGAGCGTGAAATAGTTACGAAGGCTAGCGTGTATAATCCAGATGCTTAAAGCCAACTTAAAATAAATAGATAATTTTTCGTTACTTAACGTTTAATTGAATTTATAAAGTTTAATTAAGAATCAAAAAATAGTAAGCATTAATATTATTTCATATCTTATTGACAGGGCGTATCTGGCGATTTATATTTGTGGCATGAACAAATTGTTGTAAATAATGTAGATATGGGTAGACTACGGCGTTGACCGCCAGTCGTCTAAGTCGTTTATTTTAAGACTGTTAAAAGTATTGTTATAGAAGTACCTAATATAAAAATAAATGAAATGTATTATCCTAAGCACTGTCTTTATTATTGAAATGCTCCTTTTAACAGATATGTAATTTTAAACGCAAACTATGTGAGACATTACACAACGTTAACAGAAACTAATCAATTTTATTGTTCCAAAAGACATTGTTTGAAGTGAGAACCTATACGAACATACTATAATTGTCTTAACCACAGTTCGGATTCATATATACCTACTTACAGCACGAAATCATTTAGTTTTAGTGCCTAAATTGACCAAAAATCTTATTATACGATACATGAGTATCGTCTTCCTCATTTCATTCGCATGAGCCAAGCCAAGAAGACGATACTCATGACGTCGATGTGATTGGTTTCACACTTTTAAAGAACATAGCCACGATCCACCAAGCTGACTCAGTTCAGGGTTGATATACTCGTACCTACTTTGCAAAAACTTTAATAAATAGAACATTTACGTGACTTCATATTTTCTACATGATAACTTATCGTCAAATGAAAAGCATATATGAAACAACAGTGTGGATACAACATATAAAAAACACGCATACAGACTAGATTAGCACACAGACACAAACCCGCGTGATAGGAAAAAAAAACCGCTAACAGAGATAATACCTATATGAAACGATAGTGTACAAGAAACACGCATGCAGGCTGGATCCGCGCAGCACAAGCCTGCGTGACGGGAAGAAAGTCCTAACCTACGAGTAAAACTGTTGTGAACAAACGTAAGAAACTTTTTGATAATAATAGCTTTGAAATGT
>DWPV01007082.1:0-10973 GCA_018251915.1 Urbanus proteus proteus
CATTTTTTTTTTAATTGCATTTTCGTTATAGATATCGTGTATACTTTTATATGCATTGAGTAAAAAAATGTTATTCGGAAATCACAAACAGACACTTGAATTATATTTATTTGTTTATATAGTAAACATAACTAAACATAATAAACTAAGCAATAAGAGATTTTTTTCTGTTTATATTAATATATTTGTTACAGTTATTATTAAAAAGATATTATATGCACGAACTCTTTGGACTTATTACTTACAGGAACATCAAACGGGGCCATGGCATTCTTGTATATCATTCGAGGCGGATTGCAACCGTCTCTCGGCAACCGTCCATGAAGGCCGGCGGCAGTCGGCTCTATCCTCCCCCATTCTTGCCCATCCACAAACAGAGTTATCCTTTCTGGAATCAAAGAAATCAAAATAGGAAAGTTTGTTGTTATAAAATACAAAAAAAACTAAGCTTAGAAGACAGCAACGCCTTTCTACCTAATAATGGTTAAGCACTGCTGTGTTCTGGTCTGAAGGGTGTGGTCAGGGAGACATAATAAGATAGCGACGGCATATGTGGTTGAGTTGGACCTTGATCTTATCTGGGGTTGATTACAGATGACCACGGCAGTTGCCACTTACTATCAGGTGGACAGTTTATATATATAAAAAAGTAAACATTAAGTTAACATTAAGTCATTTAATTAAAAGTTTTATATATATAAAAAAGTTAACATACCTGGCGCCCATCTTAAGCTATAAACATGGAAGTCATCTCCCCATGCTGACTGAGATGTCTTTTTCGCTAAGAGATTAGCGCGACACTGGAAATCCATCATTGGCCCTCCGTACAGGACCTGAAATAAACCAAACACAAACAATAGTTTCCGTTGCACTCGTCAAAAGATGGCGCCACAGGTGCTCTGAATCACAATTTCTAAGTTTTTTACTCTTATGGATATAATATTTTCGCCGAACTGAGTCTACCGGCGAACAGCCACTTCGCAGCCAAGATCACCTAGTGACAGAAACGAATTATTTTCAATAATTTTATTAATCACTAGCTGATCCCCGCGATTAGAAAATAAAAAAGATTACATATTTATTCCGTGCATGCGCGTGAAGCGCGTGCTAATGGATTTTTCAAAAATTAAAGTAGCCTATGTTACGCTTTAGACCTTTCGCTATCTTCCAGTGAAAATCCCGTTAAAATCGATCCAGCCGTTTATTACCTCAGCCGATACATCTTGTTCGCCTGAAATTAGCCGTTCCTCACCTTATTGCTTAAATCTTCACTTCCACTCTGTAATACGGAATTTCCACGTGCACCAGCTATCCTTAAAACACCAGAACTGTAATTCGACGCGCCATATGGTTTTGTTAGTGATTCCAGAATAATATCTGCAAAAAATAATATTTTATTAATTTTGCTAGATTAAAAACATTATCTCATTAATGCTTCTAGCATGTGTATTAGTGAACAGATTCATTTTTATTATTTATTTATATATTACTACTGGAAGCGCAAGCTGCTAATGCCTTTTTTCGAATACGGCTACCCCTGATAACTAAGTTGGAATGCCTTGGATAAGTATCTATATCTCCCTTACCACACGCTCCAAACCAGAACACAGTAGCGGTCTGGCACGCAACGTGTTCCGGGTTTGATACCCTATCCAGATAGATATCTGGATATCTGGATACATAATCTAAATGCATTCAGATGAATGCATTTAGATTTCTGTTCTGGGTCTGGGTGTTTTAGGTTTACGTATTTGTGTGTCCGTGACAGCCACAAGGCAGGAGACGTGTGTAGTGTCTGTTTTACAAAACTTTTGAAGGTGGTAGAACTCTATGTAGTTCGACTCCGACGGCACCACCGCCACACCTATTTTTGCCTTATAACAGCAGTGTTAAGCACTACTGCATTCTGGTCTGATGGGTGTGGTTAGGGAGACATATTTATCCGAGGCGTTCCAGCTCAGTCCTCAGGGGTAGCAACACATCTGTGATCAAGCTCAGGTAGGATTTTGATCTTATCTGGGGTTGATTACAGATGTCCATGGACGGCAGTGGCCACGTAAGATCAGGTGGATTGCATGCTCGTTTGCTATTTCGATCATATAAAAAAATAGATTTTTGTCATGGGTCTGGGTGTTTTGTGTATTCGTATTTGTGTGCCCGTGACAGCCACAACGCAGGAAATTGTGTGTAGTGCCTGTTTTACAGAACTAGGTGTGGTGGTAGCTTACCTGGATACAGCCAGTCGCCTACAGGTAGCTTAGCTCTGACTTCCACAAGGCCATATGTGAACGCGAACGTACTGGTGACGCGACCACTGGCTACGGGGGGCATTATTTGAGGTCCCGAATTGATGTGGATGCAAGAAGATTCGCCTGAGGGTGGTCGCGTGCATCTGAAAAATAATATAAGTTAAAAATTAAAACGCTTCTACACTCATAGCCTCAGTAGGATTTTCGCCCGTGTCATGGACACACACATACACGAATACACAAACACACAGACCCAAAAACAAATCTAAATTCATCATTTAGATGTCTGGCCGGGAATCGAACTGGGAAGCCATTGCGTGTCAGACTGGTATGGTAACCGTTCTGCCACGTGGGTAGTCTGTGTGCAATATGTAAAGCAAACAAAGAGATCTACAAGTCCTTCATGCAACTCCATGTAGTAGCACAAATTTGCATTAGGCAGGTTCACATCGGCAACATCGGCGTCCATATCGCACGTATGTAGTTGGCGTCGTATTATCATAATAAAATATAAATAAACTGCATTTAAAAGAAAGATTTTTTTTCACAAAGACATCTGACATAGTTGACTGATATGTGTAATTTATACATATAAATATTATCTTAAAGAACTATTACACTACATGATCTTTCACGTATGGCTAATCTCACACTTATCCGGGCGCGCAGTAGGTAATCGAAAAAAGGGACCCAAAGATTTCGCTTCACGTAGAAGCTTACTAGTTAAGTATAAAAAATAATTAAAAATGCCTTTTTAGTATAACCAAAAATAATTACCCGGCACTCAGATCCAACTTCCCCTCGAATGTGATAGAGTCGGAGTCAAAACCTGGCAATGTGGATTGCAGTACTGGCTCGATGCGAAGAACTCCATCCGCCACGGACACAGTCGGCCGTTGATAAGAAACGAATGGGTGTTCCTGCAAGTCAATTATTTATTAGAATGGTCTTCACTTACGGTGAACCGAGTGACTGCTGTTTTCAAGTTTGAAGGCTGTGGCAAAGGTATTTTGAAACTGGTCGAAATATATATAGTTCTACTCCGACAGCACCACCACCACACCTATTTCTTCAGCAGTTCTGGTTTGAGGGATGTGGTTAGGGACTTATACTTAACCGAGGCGTGCCAGCTCAGTCCTCAAGGGTAGCAACGCATCTATGGTCAACCTCCGGTAGGACCTTGACCTTATATAGGACTGATTACCAGATGTCCATGGGCGTCAGTTGCCACTTACCATGGACTGCATGCTTGTTTGCTACTTCCGTAATATAACAAAATCAGTCGTCATTACCAGGAGTACCTACATTTTAAATTAGCAAGTCACCAAGAAATCTTCATTGTATGATCTTTCGTGTATGCCTAATCTCACACTAATAGGATCGACAGGTTTCGCTTCACGTAATATGTAGACAGCCTTTTACGCGCACATTATAAAATAACTTTTTATAATAATAATACATTTATCTGTTATGCAGGTGTATGACCGCGGTCGGATCTTGTCCTTTTTATTATTAAGAAGTAACAAACGAGAATGGAGTCCACCTGATGGTAAGTGGCCATTGCCGCCCATTGTCACCTGTGATCAACCTGAGATAAGTTTAGAGTTCTGCCTGAGGTAGGCCACAGATGCGTTGCAATCTCGAAGACTAATATGGAACGCTTCAAAAAAAATAGAGAAAAAAGTCTACTTTAAAAATATTTTACTTACTGGTTTTAAAGGTAGGTACTGTTCGATTTTCCAAAGATCTTCTCGTACATCCAAAGGTTTTTCGAAGTTTTCTTCGAAGATGACATCTCCAGAGCACACCCTGCGATCCTTCACAACAGTGGCAGTCGGTCTGCATTCTCCTGACGGTGGCGCGCTTGTAGGTACAGTTGCGAATGATGGCTTGGAAGTAACTGGACTCGGTATGGGCTCTTCGTTAGGGTCGACCAGTTCTGTAAGAAGTATGAGAGCTATGATAGCATGAAAAAGTATATGAAAAGAGCAGTGATAACCTAATGGTTGAAACTCGGCCTCTCAATTAAGGGTCCGAGGCTATAATCCCAGGCCTCTGATTTTTTGAACATAATGTACGTCTTAGAAATTAATTATCACTTGCTTTAACGGTGAAGGAAAACATTGTCAATAACCTGCACGCCAAATGTTCTTTGAAAAAAATACATTTCTCCTAAGTGTTTAATCTGCCAGTTCACCAGGCCAGGCCAGGACTGTGGACCATGCCCTAAAAGCCCTCTTACTCTGAAAGAAGATACGTACCCAGAAATCCGACAATAAATGTTGACGATGACGATGATGATATTACGGGTGCATCCAGTTCATATAAATAGGTACTTTTTATGTGATCGAAATAGCAAACGAGCATGCAGTCCACCTCATGGTAAGAAGCCTCTGTCGCCCATGGACATCAGTAACCACCCCCAGATAAGATCAAGGTTGACCACAGATGCGTTGCTCCCCCCGAGAACTGAGTTGGACCGCCTCTGATAAGTATGTCTCTCTTAGCACACCCTTCAGACCAGAACACAACAGTGCTTAACACTGCTGTTATAAGGCAGAAATAGGTGTGGCGTTTATGCCGCCGGAGTCGAACTACATAGAGTTCTACCATCTTTAAAATATACCATAACGATTTTTATATGTTTCTGGTAACATATACAAGATTTGTATATGTTTCTGATAACATATACTATGTTGTTTACATAATAAACTGACCTGTAACCTGATACCTAAGGTTGTCTCTGAAGTAGCCTCGACCGTCCTTGGATACTTGCACGTAGTAATTGATGACATCCCCGACCTTAAGCGTCACTCGGTCATCTTGGAACGACCACAACCCATTCTCAGACTCCTCCACTTCACCCATTATAGTTCCAGTTTTAGGCCTTGCAATATCTCTATTCACATGGCCGTGGAATAGGAACAATGTTATGTCAGGTGCATCTGAAAATAAAAAAGAATAAACAATTAGAAATCTTCGATTCCATCAGTAAGAAAGCTGGTAAATTTAATATGGATACACTAAAAATGTCACCTTTCTTACAAGAGACACTAGATCAAAACCGTTCATTCATTTAGAACATTCACTCTCAAAATATGCCCCGCGGAGTCCTAGGGCTCCGCAAAGCCTTTATGGGGGCTCAGCGAGAATATTCCCATTAGATTATTTCTCTTTTATTATAGTATTTATTACATTGTAACATGATAATCTATTATAAAAAGAATGCACGTAACTTTTAGTAAATTTCGCTTTTCAAAAGGGTTCCGCCACCAAAAATGTTTGAAAACCACTGATTTAGAGAAACATAGATGGACACGCATTAGGGTTACTACATTTTTGCAGTGAATGTTTAAATATATAGCAGATATTTTTACAAGCTTTTATTAACTTGTTAATACAGACATCCAGCTAAGATGATAATTATGATCAACCCAGATAATGGTACCCAGACAGAGAATCCTACCAACCATGAATTAGAGATGCGTTACGCCTGACATACCACATTTTCTAAGCAACGCATCGTTATCGAGTTATTAATTGTCTTAGAACTCTTAGATTGTAGCTTTTGACTTTTCCTGTTTATCTTGAATTTGGTTAAACGTCATTAAATATAGGTATGCAAATAAAATAACGTCTGCAGTATTGGATGGGTGACCTTCAGTGGACAAAGACAGGAGTGCACGTTAAGCCGCCGGCGCGGTTGTCACTGAGCATCAGTCATACCTCATTGGAGATGAGGTATATCAGGTTTGAAACATCCAACACAAGTTGTCCATAACTCATACTCGTTAAGACTCTCCTCAGTCGTAGAGGGAGACTTGACATAATATTGTATCGATATCGACCTTCTTTTAATTTTTTAATACACTAAAAGATCTAAGAATTCAATTTGAAAGACAAAAAAAAACAGAAAAAGCGATAGTCACAATATTTTCAACTTATCGACATAAGTTTGCACCGAAAAAATATATAATTGATTATTAAACGGCGTATATTTTAAAAATCACAACCAGAATCCTGTTTCTTTTTTCAATCTTTGGATATGGTTTCTATCAGTATATTACTATAATCTAGAATTCTTCTCATTGAACAATAAAACTTGTTATTCCGGTCTGTCTTCACAGATGATTAACTTTATTGTGCTATTCCATATGCTTGAAGTATAAAATCATTAATATTAAATAGCAATTAATAACATTATATAAAATTAATTATATTGTACATAAAATGTAAGTTTATTTAGACTTACGTTTATGTGTCTTTATCATAATTCTTGATAATTTTTGTTCAACGGTATTGATTGCGTTGATTTTAACTATACTTAACTAACTAAATAGAAAATTGTATTAGGCAACAAAAAAGGCAAAACATTGAGCATATCTATCTACCGAAAAAACCTTTCGGTCAAAAACCTTTTTTCAACCAATTTTAGCTAACGATAAGATATGTACTCCACTATTTATCTTTGCCTTTATATAGTAACTTAACTTTATATTCTAAACGACTGGAACGATTTTGACGGGTCTTTCACTGGAAGATAGCTGAAGGTCTAAGGCGTGACATAGGCTCCTTTCATTTTTGAAAAATCCATTAGGGCGCCGTCGCGGGGGAGCGGGATGACATTTAAGTTTAAATATGTATTTGTTTTTACTTTTTATACGCGGATGAATAAATCTAGTTATGAATAAAGAAGCGCAGGTCAATACTCGCTTGACCGGTGTGGAGATTTGGATTGTTTTTTGTTATTCTCGCGTCAATTTACACGTATTACAATAGTGATAATTATCGATATGCGCCGATTTTAGTATGACTTAAAGGTGAAGGTAAAAGGGAACTCTTTGTAACTCGACTGCGGCGTCTATTTCTTTTTTTATAAAGCCCTGGTATAGTTTTAATGGTGGTATGGACTCTACCCTATCTTAAGAATAAGTAAAGAATTTATCTTTTTAACAAGTTTTCGATATTATGCGTATTTATTATCTGACACGTAAGTATATATTATCTGAGATTTGCTTATGCGCTAAACTTGTATTATATCCTTATACATATTTATTTTTGAATGACTGCAAAACTAGCAGATTGTTTATAGCACAATGTGTAAAAATCTCATATTTATATTTTTGAAAAAAAAATCATAATCTACATCTACACATGTATGACAAAAAATTGAATTTATTTACCTGTATAGATATAACAAACATGCAATAACACACACATATATACCCAACAAGTAATATTCGCCCAGTGGTTGGCAATTCGACCACATATTTTTTCAAAACAGTTAATTTAAATCAATTGACAAACAAAACAAAATCGGTACTACACTATTTGGTCTACACATTAAAATAGCTATAATGAGATAAGTAACACACCTGGAATGGAGGCCCGAATGCCTCTGGGTTTTAGCGCTTGTATCTTGACATCTGGAATCTGGTACTCTTGAGCCAAAATAACCGGAAGAGTACAGAGGAGCCCGAGGGTCAGACGTCTGACGTCTGCGGCGGACATCTTGAAACTGATGATTTTATTTATAAAACAAACGCTCGTCAATACTCGCTTGACCGGTGTAAGAAGATTCGGCTTTATCTTTTGTTATTTTCGCATCGATTTACATGTATTATATCTAAAATGGTATATTATCGATACGTTTGCTGTTTAACTGAACTCTGTTACCCGACTGCAACATCCACACCAACTGACTTGAACAGCCACGCTATGGTCTGAAAGATGGTAATGCTTGCATTATCTTTTTATTCATGGAAGAATTTAGTCAGAAGCAAATCTTTTATTGACCTAACGAGGAAGACTGGTCGAAGCAAACGAAAGCGAGCGTCCGTCCTTAAAGGTGGTAGAGCCTTTTGTGGTTCGAATCCGGTGGTACCACCGCCTATTTCTGCCTAATAACAACAGTGTTCAGCGCTGCTGTGTTCTGGTTTGAAGAGTGTGGTAAGGGAGACATACTTTTCCGAGACGTTCCAACTTAGTCCTCAGGGGTAGTAACGCATCTGTGGCCGAAATCACGTAGGACTGTGACTTATCTGGGGATGACTACGGAGGTCATCCAAGGGGAATTCGGGCACCCAAGTCTTCTTTACAGAAGGTCTGCTCCATTGGGAGGGGATTGATCGTCACGGAACTGATGGCATGGGGGCAGTACCGCGTAATGACGTAATAAAAGGTGAACCATATCCTCGTTCAGTTTACATTAAATAAAAATAATGATGCATTTATTATCGCTCTATACCGATACGTCGGGGTACACGTTAAGCGTGATCTTAGGTTGATGAACTCTGTTTTTACATTAGAGTGAGAGTGTAGATGTGCTAAAGAAGTCAGTCTAAACAGTGGCGTTTATTCCCTGTAGTTCATCAGTAGTGTCCATAACTACTGAGGTTATTTTTCTTACTTCTTGTTACCACGTGGCGGAGAGTTTATTATACCGATCTGACATGCAATGGGTCCCAGGTTCGATTCCCGACCAGACATCTGAAATCACATCTGAATGATTAATTTAGATTTGTCTTCTGGGTCTGGCTGTTTGTGTATGTGTGTGTTCATGGTACTCACGACAAAGGAGAAAATCCTACTGTGGTAATTATTGGGTCTAATTAATTATCTAATTTTGCGACATAGGTAAATAAACGCCACTATATTATTTTATATCCGATCTGTTTCTTTTTATGTTTGAAATTTGTTTACAGCCTTCATGTCGTAATGGTAAGGTCAAGGTAAGTAGTAATAAGGTCGACCTCCTCTTAAGTAATACGGTAACTGTAACTTAACGGAACTTGATTGATAACACGAGCTTAAAGCGCTGCTGTGTTCAAGTGGCGGCGTTGCCAAATTTTTTCACCAAATCGGGGTTTTTGAAGCTGAAAGCAGGACTTAGTATACAGGATAAATTCGACAGTGAAAAAGAAATAGGTCGCTCGGTCAAAATATCTATATTTTTCATCGCTGGAATCTTGACGGCAAAGAAAAAAACGCTTCACGCTTTTTAAGTTCGTGATTTGGAATTGGTAAAAAGCGCGACCAAGCCTGTCCCGCGCGGCACACTCAGTTTAGTTGCAAAAACGGGACCAAGCCCCTCCTGAGTGGACAATCAGTTTTAATTGAAAAAGCGGGACCAAGCCTGTCCCGCGTGGGACGCTCAGTTTTATTTGAAAATGCAGGACTGTCCCCAAAATTAAAACATCTGGTAACACTTTCAGAAGTAATTCAATTGGGAACGCAGCCACCACTACGACGCTGCGCAAGCGACGAGTTACGTTTTCACGTATTTCAGTAACGTATATTCGCGTTAATGCGAACATTTTTTTCAACTATTGACATTCGCCAACCGTCTCGTCCGCAATATTTCTTGTCAAAATAAAAAAAAAATTGGTAGGCTGGTCGACGTTGAGCACAGCGACGAATTGTAACTAGTATATTACCCCTGGTTTGAAGGGTTTGGTTACAGAAAGATAGATAGGTACCTATCCACGGGGTGTTCCAAATAAATCAGCCATCAATGGTAGCAGCACTTCTGCGACCTTCCTCGTATAGGATTACAATTTTAACTGGGATTCAATACAGATATACAATATATATAGCTATAGCTGATCCCAGTGGTTTCACCCGCGTAAAAGAAAGAAAAAGGTATACCTACATATTAGACATAAGTGATACCCAGATCTTCGACGACGGCGCGGCGCGCGCATGCGCGTGGAACGCGCACTAATTCTTTTTCCATGAATTAAACTTGCCTATGTTACGTCTTAGACCTGCAGCTATTTTCCAGTGAAAGTCCCGTTAAAATACAGTGAATAAAAAAGTTATTTTGAAATCACAAACAGACCCTTCAATTTTATTAGTATGGACGGCCATCCTATCAAACTTTCATTATAAGATTAATATGTTATAATAATAGTATATCAATAATTATAAATATATAATTAGTAGGATAAATAAATTTTATAGGTATGAGTGTCTAAGATGACGTATAGTCCGACTTATAGTTGAGGTAAATCCCCAAGTGTGACGTACCACCCGATTTCTGACAATTCTAAAATTTATTAACTTCCTCCAGTATATACCTACTAATGTGCACATATAATTAACGAAACTCTTCTGTATGCGCAGAGCCTTCAACAAGTTTAATGAATTGTGGGTTTTCGGTGTGACATACCCACGGAACACAAACACCCGTAATCAAAAAAGTAATTACTTAGTAGTACCTAATTAATAACTTGCTATAGTACCTACTCGCGATCAAACCTAGGTACATGTAGCTATCACAGACTTAGGTGTCCCTGATTTTGAATTTAGAATTGATAGCACATAGACATACATACCTATTGCGATAAATCTCAAGTTTAGTTATTTTAGCGTTTTATTCAGTGTTATAACGTATAGAGAAGGGGAGCCAACTTAAAATGTGTTTATCGAAAAAAAGAGAAAACAAATGAGGCTACTAAATCTAATAAATTGATTACACATAGGTACCTATATAGTTTCTCATGTTCCCTCTTTTATTTGTTGGACATTCGCACTCAGGCCTACCTACGGTTCTCCAACTCTATAAATTATATTAACTCTATGTTTAATTAGCACTAAAAAACAAGGTAGTCAAATTCGATCAAGGTTATTACGATTGAATTTTTTATATATGATTGAAGTAGCAAACGAGCATGCAGTCCACCTGATGGTAAGTGGCAACTGCCGCCCATGGACATCTGTAAT
>DWPV01007083.1:0-10971 GCA_018251915.1 Urbanus proteus proteus
CAGAGCGACTGAGTCGCGGTGGCCCTATAATTGTCATTATAGGGCCACAGAACTGGGGTCATTTGTAGCGTTCGTTAACCGGGTCCTTACTATAATAAGTCAATGGTATATTCATATAATTGTTGACACATTACGTAATAAATGATTGACTGATTTCATACTTTTTTTGTTGACGAAGCTGAAACCTTGAAAAGGTACCCGAGCGACGCCGGGTTATGTGGGATTTTTACCGTATCTACTAAAACTTACTGCGAAGAGGACTCCGTGATGTCAGCAGGGAATACCAGCCGTAGTCCTTCTCGGAGCATATTCTTACAGCCCTGTGACAGAGGGACAGACGAACAGACTACGGATGCTTAGTAATAGTATTCCCTCCGTATTTTCTCTTTTGGATGCGCAAACCTGAAATAGTAGATTAATGTGAACTGAGTAAAAAATAAAATACACATACAAGAAAAATACGATTATACGCCATTTCATTATACCTTTTCTTCTATCTAAAGCTTGAGGTAGGTAATTTCAGGAAGTATAACAAAAATCCAGTGTGACAAAGAAGCGATCAAAGAGACACCTCACCTGATTGGCAATTTATCTAAAGATCACGCCAAAGACCAATCGCCCGAATGGAGCGTGAGGAACCATTTATATTGTTCCGTAGATTAGAGACATTTTTGTAGACGATTTTTGAAAGACTCTTTATTGCTAGTATTAAAAGTAAATTGGAAGGTGGTAGAGTCCTTTGTGGTTCGCGTTTGACTTTTAAGGCACTACCGCTTTGCTTATTTCTGCCTGTTAAACGCTGCTGTGTTCTGGTTTGAAATGTGTACTTTCGTTCTCTAGGTACTTAAAATTATACGATCGTACATTTTTTTAAGTTAAAGATACTTTATTATTTCAAATTTAGACTTATTCATGTGAAAACGATGGTTTATATTTCTTCTTGATGTATCAAAGGGCGTGCAAAATAATTTTGTGCAATACGTCGCCCTTCCGTGAATATGTATTAATCCGAAACAAACAACAAACATTTTCAAAATTTCAAATGAATCCAACAAAGTTTGTTAATGAAATGTTGCTTTGAACTTCGCAATTATTGTTCTCGTGATTTTTGAATGAATGTAAAGTACTTGAAAGGGCAGAAAAAAGGTAAAAACGGCTTCCGTATTTTCCAAGTTTGTAGAAAATTTTCGGAATACCGAAGTTTTTGCGTTTTTTGAGCTCCGAGAATATGTACACGGTAAGCGCAAGATGAGGAAAATAAAGTAAAATTTTTGACTTCAACAAGATTATATTATGTATGTATGTATATAAAAGAATTTTAAAAAGAGATAGTCTATATTTTATCAACTACTAGCTGATCTTCACGGTTTCACACGCATTTGAAAAGTAAAAAGTAATACATAATATGTATTTAAGAGTAACCCGCGGTAATAAGAGGGTGCCCGCAAGCAAAAGGAGCGCGCGCGCTTTTTTCAAAAATTAAAATAGCCTTTGTTACGCCTTAGATCTTTAGCTATCTTCCATTGAAAGTCCGGTCATAATCGGTCAAGCCGTTTAGAAGATTATACAGTTTTCGCCATTCTTTCACGAAAGTTCGTTTATAAAATGCATTTCCTCGGGATTTAAACTCAGAATCAAATCCTTATCAAATCAAAGATCTACCGAATTTTACATAAAAAAACTTAACGTATTTATATTTATTCTTTATAATTAAATGTACTCAGTTAAGATTTTTCTCTCTCACTCTTTCACTGAACTATTCACCGACCCAAGAGCATTGACTGTTTTATTACTTTTACACTTTTCGTACAAAATACTTAAATATAATATAATATACAAAATAAATATAATATACGAAAACAGCACAATCTAAAGAACATAAATTCTACATACATAGTTAAAAGCTCGTTTACATATTCACTGCTGTTCACCTAAACTATTCACTAATTCAAGCAAAATTCACGCTTTTCTCGCTTTCAACATGTTAAGATAGTACCTACTTTTCTCTGATGATGAATAATTTCTTTAAAACGTTACAAATTTAGTGTAAATAGCTCAAATGAGCTCGGTTAAGCTTTTATTTTTTCATTTGTAAAACCATTTTCCGTTGAGCTACGCTCTAATGGGTTTGCAGCAATGCGGATTACAGGTGTAAAGCATAGACTGTTGGTCTTTAGAAATAGGTTATCTTTTCATTAGCTGTAGGTATTGCGTAATAACGAGTATCTGTACTATTAAGTAAAATCGAAGTGTCTGTTTGTGATTTCAAAATAACTTTTTACTCACTGCATATGATAGTATACATGATACCTATAACAAAAATACAATGAAAAAAAATTGTCTGCCTGTCCGTCTGTTTGGTTGAGGTAATTTTCTAAACAGCTGGACCGATTTTGACGGGACTTTTACTGGAAGATAGCTGAAGGTCTATGGCGCAACATAGGCTACTTTAATTTTTTTAAAAGCATTAGCGCGTGCTCCACGTGCATGGGACGCTGTCGCGGGAGCGCGCGAAATTACTTACGTTTAAATAAGTACGCCTTTTTACTTCTTTAACGCGGGTAAAACCGTGGGAACCAGCTAGTTTTTATGTTTGTAAAACCCCTTTTGCATAGCAGTTATCGTACCAGCCTGAGATGCAGAGGGTTCCGATTTTAATATCCGGCCATACGGATATTTGAATAATAAATTTAATTATATTTTGGGTCTGAGTGCACGTATATGTGTATTTGTAATATCCATGGAACAAATATATAAAAAAATCGAGTGTAGTGTATAGACTTAGGTCCTACTACTTAAACCGTTTAATTATGAAAGTTTCCCGATAATTACACGCCATATCAAATCGCTGATATTTCTAATAAAAAATACTTAGGTAAAAACAAAACCAATAAGGAAATTTGAAACTTTTCCAAAACTGTTAATAATTAAGACCCTCCGTTAATTTAAACTGGTGCAAAGTAAAAGAATTGCGAAACACTCCGAGCGGCTTCGAAATAATTAACAAAGAAAAATTAACTTTCTGGGGTGTGTTCGGCAGAGTAATGAAGGTACAGACCAGTTGTACCCCTCAATTCTTGGAGGTAAATGTCAGTACTAAATAACAATTAGTTTCTTGGAAATTGCTAATGGTAATGGGAATACTAATAGTGGTTCGATTTATTGTTACCGGCATGGTGACTGTTCCTCCGTTTAGCAATAGCTGTTTGGTAGCACATATATTTTTTGTTTTTAATATTTGGAAAATATAAATTGCTAATGAGCTCAGATAGAAGTAGTCCTGATTCGACTTTAGTGGAATAGGCGCGTTATAACAACAGTGTTAAGCGCTACTGTGTTCTGGGTTAAAGGGTGTGTTAAGGAAAATACACTTATGCGAGTCGTTGCCACTTATTTTTCAAGAGTAGGGTAGGGTTAATACCCTACACACTTGTTAGTAGGGTTTATTTTAAATTAAAGTAGCCTATGTTAGTTATGTTACGCCTTATACCTTCAGCTATCTTCCACTGAAAGTCCCGTTAAATCGGTCCAGCAGTTTAGAAGATTACATCAGCCAAACAAACAGGCAGACAGACAAAATAATTTTAATTGCATTTTTGTTATAGGTATCGTAAAAAGTTGTTACTTTGAAATCACAAACAGAAACTTAAATTTTATTTATTTGTATAGATTACTGTAATAATATATGATGAAACAAATTCGACAGATAAAAGCTCAAAAACGTATCTTTATTATAAAATTCACACTTACCAACCCGTGTTGGTAAATCCTAGGATTTACCATCAAATCCTAAGATAGACCACACTTCGGGCTTTTACAGTAAAATATGTGTATTAATATTTATTCTTCGTGTTACTGTCCTCACGTACAACAAAGACATACACATTGAATCCTATAGTAACGTGAAAAGCGGTTTGTATTATTTCATTATTCTCAGTTAAAGTAAACTTAGATTAATGAAACAGCTCAGATAGCGGAAGTTAGTAATTAATGATCGTTTAACTAGCGCAAGTCCTAGTATTCGTTTGAGCTAACAAAGTATCTTCTGATTTCTTGAGATAAGTAAGATTAAATGAAAATATATTTTCAGTTTAAGAATGTATTTTGTTTTATATAATCAGTCGTCATTAACTCATTATTTTCCCAACGGTTCTCAGAGTGAGAGAGGTGTAGGTCATAGTCAACCACGCTGACCAAGTGCGAAGTAGACTTCACGCATCTTAAGAGATTTTTTAACATCGTAATGTCTTATAAATCGAAGAACGCCGGTTGCACTCATGCCAAACCATGACTCATGGTCACGTTCCCTCATTGTCGCGTTCCGCCTGAGCCGAGCGTGCAAGCGAGAACGTGGAACAAGCGAAAGAAAGAGCACGATCGGGCGTGATGCGTCACAAGCTAAACGTATACGTTTACGTTTAGCGTACGTAAACGTATACGTTTAGCTTGTGACGCATCTGTCTCTCTTCCAAAGTAAACAATTTTTCATCAATGTTTTATTATAACGTAAAATTATGGTCCGTAGATCAACTTTACACACAACCAATGTTTTTTTCCAGAACTTTCATAAAGAACTCTCAGATGTACAGATTTCCTCACGATTTTTTCCTTTACCCTCAGAGCGTGATAATTAATTTCTAATACGCACATAACTTCGAGAAATCAGATTGCCTGGGATTTGAACCTCGGACCCCTGATTAAGTTATCAAAGGCTTACCTATTCCTGCTGTGTAATAGGATTAAGGGCTTCCGTGTTCTGATTCGAAGTATGGTAAGGTCGACATTATTCTCGTTATATATTCCTTTCATAGCGTCAGGGGTCGCAATACACCTTTGAACGATTTCAGGCATTCTCTTTTTTTTCTAACAGTACCAAAGACAGGTAGACAGCATCTCCTCAGGACTAACATAGTCATAATGAAAGCCAGCTCATATCCAACCTTTTAGCTCCTGCAGACTAACAGAACGCTTCGGATAAGTTTGACTCCCTTACCAGACCCTCATTCAAAACATAGCAGCGTTTAAAACTGCTGTTATCAGGCATAAAAAGATGAGGCGGTGCTTCCAGAGTCGAAGCACAAAGGATTCTACCACTAGAAACGCTTTCTATTCTCATAGTCACAGAGTAGACTTTTCTCCTGTGACATAGGTGCCTTGAGCATACAAAGCCAAATCACAAACACTTACCTTAACACCCAAAACAGAAATCAAAATTCATCATTTATGTTATATTGTAGTTTTAATAATTTGATTGTAAATAACATTATAAATAAATTTTAAAAGTAAATGGTTAAAAATCATTTAGATATCCGTCTGGCCAGGAATCGAACCCGGTTTTTAAAGGTGGTAGAGCCCTTTTTGTTTCGAATCCGGCGGCACCTCTGCCACATCAATTTTTGCCTTATAACAGCAGTGTAGCACTGTTGTGTTCAGGTTTGGAGGGTGTGATTAGGCAGACATACTTATCCGAAGCATTCTAGTTTTAGTCCTCAGGGGTAGCAACGCATCTGTGGCCAACTTCAGGTGGGACTGTGATCTTATCTGCGGATGATTACAGATGTCCGTGGGCGGCAGTTACCATCAGACGGATTGCGTGCTCGTTTGTTACTTCCATCACATAAAAAAAAGAATCGAACCCAGAACTCACTGCGTCAGACCAATATAGTAACTCCGCCACGCTGATCTTCAAAGTAGTAGATATTTCTCAACAAAATACCTTTATAACAAAGAAGGTACTATATCACCGTCTCGTGTAATCCCCACGTACCCAAAACTTGTTAGCTCTGATAAATCTTTCACTACGAGACAATATTATAGGTCTGGGACTTAAGATAGATATGTATAGCACAAACTGGGAGAATACAGAATGTATCTTTTTAGTTTACTTAGAAAATGAGTGTTTTACAGATAACGTCTTAATGTGTAAAATGTTCGTTCTAACGCTGTGTATAAATTAGGTAGTTGATTAAAAGGTGTAACTGAAAAATAATTCGTACAGTGGAGTATACATTTTAAAGGTGGTAGAACTTTATGTAGATCGACTCAGGTGGTACCATCGTCACATCTTTTATTATTCTGCCTTATAACAGCAGAGTTAAGCAGTTTACACACTGCTGTGTTCTGGTCGGAAGGGTGTGGTAAGGGAGACATAATTATCAGAGGCGTTCCAACTTAGTGCTTAGGGGTAGCAACGCATGTGTGGTCAACCTCAGATAGGACCTTGATCTTATCTGGGGTTGATTACAAATGTCCATGGGCGGCAGTGGCCACTTACCATCAGGTGGACTGCATGCTCGTTGGCTACTTCCATCATATAAAAAAAGAACAAACGATCATGTGCTCCACTTATGATAAGTGGCAACTGTCGCCTGTGGACATCTATTGATAGGGATAGAGTACCTACCTGTGGTCAGGTAGGTACAGACATTAGTAGTAGAAGCCCTTAAGAATTAAGTAGGAACGTCTCGTACTAGTATATCTGCCGTGAGATGGTGACTCCGAAATCGATCCACGAAAGGTGTTACTTACCATATTTGAGCAGAAAGATCATTTAGTGATGGCCAAATCAATTACTGAACCATTTTATTGTCGATATGACTGCAGTCTTAATAACATTATTATCAATCCGACAAATCTCGAAGAGAGACACTACTGAGAGAGTCTTATCTTTACAGACTTGGTTATTTGTAATAATCTCCTCGTATAAAGTTAACTACATGCGATTTGCTTCACTAATACATACTAGCTGATCGCCGCAGTTTCACCCGCGTTTAAAAAGTCAATAGAATACATATTTAAACAACAAAACAAAAAAACTGTTACGCCTTAGATCTTCAGCTATCTTCCAGTGAAAGTCCCGTCAAAATCGGTCCAGCGATTTAGAAGATTAGCTCAGCCAAACGGACAGACACATAGAGACAGACAAAATTTTTTCAATTGCTTTTTCGTTATTGGTATCGTATATACTTTCATATGCATTGAGTAAGAAAATGTTCTTTTGAAATCACAAACAGACACTTCAATTTTATTTATTTGTATAGATAGAAATGTAATGAGATAATCACGTATCATACAACCATTTGCTGACATCCTTACCATATCGATTTACGAGTGACATTAAAGTACATCTTTCATTTGATGTAAGAAGATCTTCATTAACAGTGCCTGCGTTTGAATTTTTTCCGTCTTCAGATGTCGAGGAAGTAATCTTCGAACTATTAAGGCTAGCTCATTTGCAATTTACATCTTGTTTTGCATTTTTTGTGCATCGGAAGTTATATACTTAAAGATACTTAATATTTAGTACTTACTAAATATATTGGTACTAAAATGGAACAAGATATGATACCAATATAGAGATAGCAAGATATATACCAATGATTTATAGTATGAAACTAGATCTAAATATAGTCTAGAAATAATGGCAGGTCTCAGTTCCGTGAAGCTTAACTTGCTTGAAACCTGATAGATCTGTCATAGATATTTTAAGGTGATTATATTGTAAGTAGGCCTCTTTGCTATATACCTATCTTTAGGTATCAACGATATCCTTAAATACAATCAGCACAGAATCACTTTGAATATAACTAATCATTAAAAAAGAATCATCTAAATCGGCCCATAGATGACGGAGATATCGTGGAACATCCATAAAAAATACAGCCGAATTGAGAAACTCCTCCTTTTTTGAAGTCGGTTATAAAGTTCAAATTAGGTAATGAGTTAGGCCTTATCACCTACATGTTAAATAGGAATAATAAAGGATTTCTTATTTTGACACTTAATATTAGAGATAGTATTATTTTGTATTTCTACAAAAAATACTGAGGTAACAGTGAGTAATATATCAAACGAAAATAAAACATTACTAAGTTATTAAAGATTATTAAATCAAAAATTTTATCCATCTACATATATACTGCTTTAAACAATTTATCATATTTCACAGATATACCGTTTACTACGTAAATAACTTAAAAATAAATAAAATATATAGTAAACCCAAGTCCATGTATGCAAAAACAAGAGCCCACGTCCTCAAAGTTATTTCTCTGTTTTCCTCATAAAGTTTCATATAAACCGCCACTTAACGTTACAACGATAAATTCAGAAAGGCTTGTTATTTGGTAACAATCTAGATATTGTTGTGTAGGCCGATCTGGACCATAAAGACTTGTACGGAACATTGTTACGTAAGATATATGGTTATCATAACGTCTATTGTTTCGTAAAAATATAAAAAAATTGACAAAGATTGTATATTGTATTTTATAAAAGAACAAAAAATAGTTGAATAATAATAGGAAGGGCGCATATCTTAGTGACGTCGCAACGACTGAACCACAAAGTTAAGCAACGTCGGGTGCGGTCGGGAGTTGGATGGGTGACCGCTTTGTTACATTCCCGTTAAACTGTCTTGAAATTATTTTTGAATGGCAGTCGTTAAATTTTATTTAGAATCTCTATTCTGTAACTGTCTTAGCCAATTAGGCATCCTCCAGTTGTAGAGAGCCCAGCAGTGGGACATTAAAATACTAACAGTTATTGTTGTGATGTTTTTAGATTTTTTTTAGCATTCGCAATTCATCTTCATCATCCAAACATACCAAACATCGTAAGTTACAAGTATGAAATTTATGAATGACAATCTACATTGTTATTCTCAGACACTGACAATAGTCGACACACTTTCTCTACTTGCTTCTATTCATTATTGATGATGAATTCGCATTGGACCAATCAAAGGTCAAAGGTTAGGGCCTTAAAAGTGTGTCTCGTATTATAATTGACTATATGCTCTTTATTAAATGACTTGAATGTATAAAAGAGAAAGAATATTGATTATTGACTTATCATTGCAGATTTTAACTACTAAAGCTGGATATGATATGTTGATAAAAGATTCATTTTGTGACATAGATGCCTACAAAGAATGATTTTTGATATTCCAATTCTAAAAAACGTATTGGTGTTAAATGTTTAAATTTTTTTTCGTATTAAAATACTAGTTAGGTAATTGATTTATCTGAATGTTATCAAGGCCTGATTTAAGTCGGAATGGATACATTATAAAGTGTAACGGGTACTCACGATACGCGGATTTAATATCTTAATTCCTTAACAATATTTTATAAGATACCTTAAACAGCACTTTATTGTAATATCGTTACAAAAATAGAAATAAAATATACAAAAGTGACATTAGGATGGTGAAATAGAAACGCCTATTTCTTATTTTATAGCCTTAGTGTGATTAAAATCACCGTCTGCAATAGCGTCTTTACTACTTTTCTCATCATTATTTCGACAGCGTAGGGAAAAACATTGTCTTCTATATAATAGACATCATAATTCTTGCAACAAGTGCTGCGAGTATCTTAGTGATATGTCAAAATAGGTAATTACTTACAAATGCGTATTGTTTTATTTCTGGAACTGGGACAAAAACCTTGTTAAAGTTATAATTTATGTGTTTATATGCTATTAGAATAACAGACATTTCAATTTTATTTCTATAGATTTAATAAAACTTAAGTCATCGTTTAAAACAATAAAATAAACAAATAAATTTATAAATGAAAATGAAGTGCAGAAAATATTATTAGATTGATTAAGGAAAAAAGTTTATGGTTATCAAATCAATCTGTGTTTTCACAATATTTACCGAGTTATTCTAATAGAATTATTCGGTTTTGTATGAAAACTATAATGATTAAAAATGGATTATTTAAAAACAAAAAATTAAAACATTGTAAAAACAATGATTGATATGATAAACATATACTTTATTCATTAATCAATCTTATATTATTTTCTGCACTTCATTTTCATTTATAATTTTTATATAATGAATAAGGTTTTAAATAAATAAAATATAAAACTAAAAGTAAATAACACATACTGGCATTCTTTAAACGTCTTACAATAAACGCAATGTTTTAAACGCAACCAATTACCGCAACAACTGAATTGGAACACAATTTTAAAATGTCATTAATTACGCCAATTATAATTAACATTTAACACACTAACACCATCTAACGGTACAAGTCGACATAGTAGAGTTACCACAAGTTAAGTGTATGCGCGGACAACTACATAGCTTCATATACTTTATACATAACCGACGATTCAAGCTCACCACATTGAAGCTACCAACTTTTTTTTTGAAAAAGCAACGCATCTGTTGATGTTAAGTTAAGATGAAGTCCCTTTTCATATGTAGTTACTTTCAGATGTCCATGAGCAACAATGATCACTTACCATCAGATGAACTGTATGCTCGAGTGCTACTTCAATCATGTAAATATGATCTTTTTTACAGCATTGAAATGGCTGTTTGCCATTTGCCATCATGCTGTCTAACTGACGTTAATGGCCACTACTGCTAATTGACATCTGAAAACAACCAGTCCTCTCCAGATGTGTTAGAACATCTGTAGAATACCTATTTTTTGCAACGAATCTTATAAATAACCTAACCTAACCTAACTCACATACCAACTCTCTTCTTTACATTCAAACTTCAGTCCTGTCTCAGAAGTGCCACCCTTAGTCACTTAGTGGAATGTTTCCACAAAAATGATGTAATTTTGAACACAGTTATTATAATTGAACACTTGGACGTACGTAATAACTAACCTAGACACAATAATGCAAGTACTGTTGAATTGCGGCAGAAATACGTGGAGGTAGAAAATAGAATAATGCTAGTTCATTTTACATATGTTGAAGTATTGAATGTATTGTTCATTACTGTCGTAATATTTGGAAGACAATAACTCAATCGTTGGCATTAATTGTAAAGTGGTAATTCTCTGTCACACAATTTAATTAGCTTCACACATGTAAAATCCCTTAAGGCATTTCATTGGCAGAGTTAATTTATAAAAGACATAAAGATATATTCAAGTACTGCAACGCAATTAAATAAAATAGCTCTTTACTCTCTTACATTTTAATCCTCATAGT
>DWPV01007084.1:0-10970 GCA_018251915.1 Urbanus proteus proteus
TTGTCTAATATAAAGAACGAGATCTTTAGAGATATTAGGTCTCAAATCTTTGATTATACATATATTCAATATATGTCAAATTTTAAAGATCTAGATCAATGTTTTGTGAAAAGGAATAGACGAATAAATTCACTTAGTACATCAATGATAAGCCGCAATTGGTTGAAATTGTTTCTTATAGTGTGTGGGAGAGCTCAGGCTTATCCCACTGTTTCCTCTCGCTATTTCAAGAGACGTGATCTAACTGGACAATTTCGTTGATTGTACTTGAGGGGCGCAGGTTCGGTTAAAAATAGTTCTGAGGCAATTTAGGAACGAATACGTGTTATGACCACAGGATCATAATATTGTGTTAGTCCTCAAAGTAAGGATTAACTATTAAGCACTTTAATGGTCGTGCTAATGACAGAGTATTTGTATTATTTCTGAATGAGAATCATATCATATAGTGCAAGTGCGAGTCTATGAGTTTTCATGTCATTGCGAGTATTGTGGTAAGTTATACAAAAACTTTCAGATATGTAGGTTTTTGTATAACAGTTAGTGTCTATCCCTTAATTTAAAGTTCCTACATAAACACGTACGCCTATATCCAATGCACATAAATTAAATAATGTAAGAATTTAAAAAGGAATACAAAAAGGAAAAACAATTTATAGACGTGACGCAATGGAAATTTTGACGACAGTCTGGCAAAAGTTCAAAAATTAACAGGTTTAAATACCTTTCTGGGTATTGCTTTTGTGAATGTTTTTGTGAGTCAAAATCTCAGGAAAATTTTATTTATAAAAAAACTAATATGTCATCGCTTAAAAATATTCACCAATTAAGCATTCAAATCTTGCTGATTTTTAAGCACAAAATTAACCATTGACATCCTACGACAACATTTTGTAGTCTCATTATAAAAGTATATTACAGAAGACTCTTGTTTTTATTTGAACCTAGTCTCGAGTACAATTGTTAACTGATAGGTAAGTATAACTGCAAAACAAACTCGTTGTAATAGACCAAAACAATACAAGATATTAGACAAATTACAGGGTAGACAGAATTTTAAATACATAATAATAGCGAATTATTATAGTAAAATATAGTATATATCAAAGTCAAGTAGCTTAGTTAATTGTTATATTAGCATAGTATATCTGATTAATTTCATTCATTGCGATATAGTAGGTACCAAGTTACAAATATGGAAGCAATCTATTTGCAATTAAGATACATCTAATGAAACGTACTTATTAACAATATTGCAATAAGGGTTATATCATCGATATGATACTCGTCACTTATTGAAATAACTATATTTATTTCTTCTTTTATAGTAATATATCTATGAGGTATTATTATAGGAGATATTATAGAGGCCTATTACGTGTACCTTTGTAAATACAATACGCTAACAACCGAACCTTTTTGCCTCAGATCTAATAAATAACGTCATGTAACATCTTAACTGACTGTGATGCAACTCAATGACCCAACACATGAAGGTAACATAATTCTAAAGTAGGGAGAAAGGTAGACACTTTCTAACGGAGTCCTTTCACTCCATTTCGATCGCTTCTTTAAAATGTTCATATAACCATCCAAATTGCTACGAAATTTAACCATAGATGTCAATAACCTCATCTAAATCTGATAATATAGAGTACTTATGAACAGATTTCCTGTCTGGTATATTATGTACAAATGGCAAAAACAAAAGGCCGAGATGTATTTTTTATTAAAGGTCATAAGTTTACATAGAAAATAATAAGCTTAAAGGCCTAGTTAAATGAGGCAGTCATTGGCTCCATTTTAATACAAAGATCTGTTATTCTCATCAATGTTTCAATATACATATATTCAAATTTGAGATGTAAAATAACTTCTTTCGAAGTTGTTAAAATTAAATACGGTTATAAATCAATAATAGCAGTTTTACTCGACGTGCTAGGATACGCTCATTGAAGATTATCTCATAGATTTTATCAGCCTTATGTATATGCGCAGGCGCATGCGTTATTTGCATGAGACTATAGCTAATTCTATGGCATAATTATCCAATCTATTTATCTGCGATGTCCATTTTATTTTAATTGTTTGAAACAATAAAATTTTGAACGACTTTATTGTACTCATTAATAAAGTATTATTATCTTGTGCTCTGGTGCGAATAAAAAAATTAAGTGCTACATTTTGATACAGCAATTACATGCTAAACAGATGTTACTATTTTTGAAACTACATTCTGTGAGCTTGTTACACAATATTAGAAAGCATACTCATAGGTATGCAATTTGATTTTTTATATATTTAACTACGAAAAAGAGTCATAAAGTAATTCAACCGAAAATAAATCCATAGAGATCACACGAATGTATCGTTGTAAAGGCTAGACTGTCAGCGCACACCATAAATCTAGTGCATCCAGTTGGAAACAAGACACTTGAATGGACATGAATAATGTTGAACGAAAATAGTAAGTGATAGTGGACGAATGTGTTACTGTTGAAATATTATTATTAGTCAGTGGAAGCTAAACAGTCCATTTGTAAGACAAGGCTTGTTACGGTTGCAGATCTTATCAGTATTAAGATAGATACTCGTGGGACTTATTGTATTAGGATAGATAGTATTCTTATTGTATGCAAGTTGGGATAACTAAATAACCAGATGTTGCCACTGAGTATTACGTCTAGAACCAGATATTGCCATTAAAGGTAGTCACTATAGTACAGGGATATTAAATAGTCGCAAATAAAGTGATACCAATCTGATCGAGGCACATGCACATTGCCATTTAAGAGTAAATAACATGTCACTTCATATAACTTAATTACGTTTTTACTTATTTACAAGCATATTAACTTGCTTTGTTACTTCGTATGTATGTGAGGGTCAAATCTTGCAACTGAACTTTAAACTAGTTAACCCTAACCGATTGAACTGAAGTTTTGCATATATGTTTGTTTTGGTTAACTATGTATCATAAGTTTGGTAACATTCTTATTAATCCTATATGCCGGGTGTCCCTGTGTGGCGGATCAATTAGGTCTTACCGCCCTATAACATGGGTATCAAATAAAATGGGGTTTAAATAAAAATATGAAAAACACAATAATGTTATTTATAGTTTTTCTGTCGACTTTTAATAGATTCTTTTTCAGATATTTGGTTAAGTATATCTAGGTATATTATGCAGAAAATACATCTGAAAGGCTTAGCTACCATGCACCTAAATGAATAATATACCTATAATCACGTGATAAGAGAGACATAATAATCCGAGGCGTTCCAACTTAGTCCTCGGGGTTAGCATTTGTAGCCAACTTTAGGTATGATTCTGTCCTTCTAGGGTTGATTACAAATGTCGTTTGGCGGCATTGGCCACTTACCATTAGGTAGACTGCATACGTTTAATACTCCCATGTCCAGTGTAAAATAATATGTGCATATCGTATTACGTTTATATGTGTTGCTTAATTGATAAATAGATTTTTAGTAAGTCGTTCTAATATAGTTAGTAGTATAAAATAACTTATATTGTTGCTTTATTCAACAATATATCTTGGGGTAATAAGGAAATATGAAATCATATCTCTTAATCCCATAGTTGATTGTAATCCTTAATCCACGTAGCATCGAGATTACACAAGATATCAAATATAACTATAGATTATTTTGTAAAACACAAACCCAAACGACACAACAGGTAGGTATCTCTATTTGAAGTAAAATAATAGAGACTGTTTAAGCTGTATATTTCATAATAATACATTCAATACTAAGTACAATTCAGAAGCATTATAAAAGGATACTTATTATACTAATAAATATCAATGTTGAATAATGATAGAGTAAAATAAATAAGTATTCACTACGTTAACTCTATTAGAAGTATATTTAAATAGAGTCAAATTTATTGTAAGCTTTATGGTGCTATATTAAAATAATACATATTACTGTGTGTCTACGGTCATACTTTATGTTGAGATTATAATAAATCTGTTAAAATAAAAGGTCAGTAACCATGTAAGATTAAAATAAGATATTTATTTAAAGGGAAATGTTAAACGTGAAAACGAAAATAAAAATAATTACAGCTTCCTGAGTTGGCATGATACCAAAATAAAGTACGTTTTCGTGTCCGTCTGTTTTGTGAAAATGACTGAATTGAGAAACTGGGACTTATCACTCAAAGATAAAAGGAAATATACATATACAATAACTATAAATTGCTTTTATCCCTTAAGTGTTCTAAAATAATTATAGAGTTTCATATATTATGAAAAGCGGTGCACAAGGTATGGTACATAGGGTATCCCGCCAAGGAATATAATGCATGTGTACAAGTGAAGACATCACATGGTGCAACGGATCATGCCATGCGAGTCTTACCGAGCAGCGGGCGGCGAGCCACCTTCGTCGCGGGCGCTTCGCCCTCCGCCGCGGCGTTACCACTCTCTACATCTGCAATCACAGTATATGTTTGACACAGCACATAATATTACTAAGCAGAACAACGTTATTATTAAAATGTTGTTTGACTTTGCTTTTAAATACATCTTAATATATAAACTAAGAATTTCAAGGAGTAACGTCGTATAAGGTGATTCTTATGAACGTATTTGACATTCCATTCATTTTGCGATCGCTATATTATTCCAACAAAATAGTGATTTAAACATAAAATGTATTTTAAATTTTGCATTTACTACGTGGAGTAGTTATAACATTTTTTGTTAAGTGTGTAATATAAATATGAATAATATAAAAATAATAATAATAGGTGCAGTGACATAATATGTAGTACCTATAATGTACATATTTTTATTACTTTATATTTAATAATAATCTATGTCATCATTAAACTCTTTTTTTACTCAAGTATAGACGTTAAATGTTATTCGATCGATATACTAGACTTTTTATCTATAATTATAATTATATATTACGATGTGAGGTAAAACCATGTCTAATCACAAGATCTAACTTATTTAATTGCCATATACCGATTTTATCAATATACACGTAATTAATATGTTCACACTTTCAAAGCTGGCGCCAATTGAAAAACTTTCTAATGTCTAGGTACGTTATTTTCGGATTGGCTTTGCGAAATTTTCATAGCAAATTAATGTAAGCCTAGATTTTTTATTTCTAGAAATTGACGACTAGCTACGTTGTGTACGATCACAAATTAAAGACATAGTGCGATACTAGATCGTAATTATTTTATTTAAAGTCATTGTAGGCATTAATCGTAATTATTATAAATGCTAAAGTCCGTTTATTTGTTTGTTTGTAACGCCTTCACGCCTAAACTACTAAACCGATGGTTATAAAATTTTGCACACACCTTGCTATGAGCCCAGAAAAGGACATAGAGTATCTTGCATCCCGAAAAAGTCACTACTCCCATGGTATAGAAAAGTAACTTTTATACCTACAACTTACTTTGATACCTACGGCCTCTTTGTGCGAATGAACACATTAGCGGGAGCGAAACTGCAGGTAACAATTAGTTAAATAAATGTACCTATATTTGTTCATTTGACTCTTGTTGAATTTATTATAGTTTCTAACCCATATAAATTGGAACGCCTCAAAATACTAAAAACTAAGAACTAACAGAATATATCTTGTCTGACAAAATTTTCGAGGTTACCTGTACAGTATAGGTGCACTGGAAGTCTTTCGCGCTTTTAGTGTTAGTATTCTGTCCCCCTTTTACAATAGAAAGTTCTAACACTGTAATTATAGACGATAAAGTAAATGGCAAATTTAATCAATGGTTTATGTTATGTACAGAGAATTCATTCATGATTTATGATAGTGAGAATGAGTGTAGTGTATTTAATTTATGTAAGACACGTCAATATCTTTATCAGAAATACTTCTTGGACTAAAATAACCGAAATATGTACCTATTTCCTACAGGAAATATCAAGTATCCTGTTTTGAACTTTGGAAATACCGTTAAGACGTCAGGAACCGCAATTCAAAATAAGTTTCAATAAAGTTTTTTACCGGATGTCTCTTAACCTATTTATTAAAATAACTCGAGGAAATAATATTATACGAAAGTACCAAGTATGTCATTTCAATAGTATCATATAGTATTTGTTTTGTAGTAGCTTTCAGTCATTGTAATTTATATTCTAAAATAGCTTATTTTATAATAACATCGATTATACCCCAATTATGCAGGTATTCATTTTTCTATTTTATACAATAAAGTAAGCACGATTTTATTTACAAACAAGCTTATGGATTACTAAAATGTATACGAAAAATCGTTTATCTATTAGCATTGCACCAATCATTCATTGAAAAAGTATTGCCCACCCGTAGTTAATAGTCATTAAATATATTTGTATTTTTTGCAGAAAACAAAAAAGAAAAATGTGAATCATCAATCAAAATAGTTCGTTTCTTAAAATTGCTTCCTTGTTGTAATGTTGTCATTAGACAGAATTTAGAACAATCGTGCGTCGTTTGTTTTGGCAAACACCTATGAACTACGCACCATCAGTTGTAGGGAAAATGAATTAACTTCTAAAATATGGAAAGTTTATATTGTTAAAACGAGAACATTTTGAGGCAGACAAAGTTGTATTCAGTGCGAATTGCGCTACTTTGACTCTATTAGAGTTCCTTCGTGTAAGTATTTGTTCGATTGATCGAAGGTGTATATAGAACTACTATGGATGGAGTATTAGCGAACGAAGAAATGCATACATAGATAGTTAATAGATGTATAGGATTTAAAAATTATTTCAATGGTATCTCTGCTAAAAAATATTCGATTAACTAACTAAAAATAATTGTTTTTTTTTTGTTTTATTACTAGTAAATTTACTAGTTAGTAGTATATTTTTAATACTAAATACAACCATTAGATATTATATCGCGGCCTTCGCGCGCGGTTCGCGCGAACGCTAAATGTAGAGCCGTTTCGCATATTTTTCGCGGCACTTATAAGGCGCTTTTAGGCTTCGCATTTGGTTCGCGCACTGAGAGTAGATTGGGCTCGATAATAGAGATGTGCTGCTACAAACGTTTAGAAAAAAACCTAATCGATCAATAACGTAGTAAACGAAACTTCATGATGATCTATCATAATTTAATTCATTTTGCTGAATGATCAATGCATATTAATGAAAACGATTAAAAATTCTAAGGAATTAAAATCGAGTTTTCATAAGTATCGGCTTTTTTATTATTGATTAATTTATTACATCCCTAGATGACATTTGCTATTATGGGCCTAATAAATTGTAGCGACTATAGCGTGCCTACTTAAATTAACAAAAATTAAATAGTTAATAAACAGACAACAGTAGGTACATAATATAATAAATTAACAGACTACTTATAGTACACAAATACTTACTACAATTACAATATAGCGGACTACAATTTATCTACCATCAAAATAATATACTGATTGAGAGAATCATTGACTTCCTACGACATTTTATGTATTGTACACTCGACCATATTGGAACAATTGTCATGTGCCATGTAACCATTTCCAAATAGTGTTCTATTTAAAGAAATTCTATATAAAGTTGATCATAAAAAATCTATCTTCCAGAAAATTGCGTAGCAACAGTGCCTACTATTAAACTGTAACATCATCGCTATATTTCCGCTATAAATCAGAAATAGGTGTAATGGTGGTGTCATGGACAGTCCAGGATATTGGGCTATATTTATACTCATAGTCACGATTTAACTAAATTTAATGTTTATATAAAAATAATAAAATTACCCAACTTGTTTTATTTTTGTTTCTCCGGATCAATAAAACATTATTCGCAAAGTTATAAATAAAACCTTAGTAGTGTTCAATGTGAATGAATCTGCTTAGTCTCAGACGTGCTTATCGCATTTATAAGTGACTGTGGCCACTTAATACGGAGCAAGCACTGAATTAAAGCATGTGCTTGGACAAATCACCCATAGCCGACGTGAATACAGATGAAGATCCTGTATTTATGACTCCACACTTATGCATTATTTACCACACTTTGCATGTCAGCGAGTATACAGTTTAATGTATGCGTGACTACAAAATTCTAATTCCTAATTACTATAAATGTGAATGTTCGTTTATTTGTTTGTTTGTAACGCCTTTACGCTTTATTACCTACTACTATTTAACCAATCGTTATGAAATTTTGCATACGCATTGCCAGGGGTCCAGAAAAGAACATAGAGTGCCTTTTATTCCGAAAAAAGATATTACTCGTTAAGGATAGAAACACAACTTTTATACCTACAAACTACATTTATACCTACAGCCTCATGAGGAATTAATTGCATTTTATAGCTCAAAGATACAAACCTTACTATTTTAAATGAGAATTTATATGTACGCATTACTGCGAGCGGAGTCGCGGTAAAAACACTAGTCTAGTATAACTCTGCAAAAGCGTAACGATTTCTTTTTCACGTTTAACCTGCTTTTCAATGAATTTTCTGCATATTATGTAAAAAGTGCATGTCTACTGTGCGTATTTAAACTTTGCTATTTTTAACGTATGAGATAATATGAAAACTAAATTAGTAAATTATGAATATTGTTTACGAGTATAATGTTATATTACATTTTCGTATAGTTTAATTGTATTGTCTATAAATGCAATTTAAAAATACAATAAGGTAAGAACTTTGGCCTGCAAGTTAGGAAACAATAAATATTTGCATAATTGTAATACGTGCACTCAATTAATTAATAGTAACGCGATATCAAAACCCGATATTTCAAAGATTATATTATAAAGAAAAATTCACATCGCCCTAAGAATATATAGTATCAGTATCTCTGCGTAAAAGTGGAGCAGTAAAACCATCGGATATTGTAGTCTATAAAAATAATTAAAATTGAAGTGTCTGTTTGTGATTTCAAAATATATTTTTTACCTAATGCTTGTGAAAGTAGTTATACACTTTACCTATAACAAAAATGCAATTAAAAATGTTTGCCTGTCTATCTGTTTGGCTGTCTATCTTCTAAACGGCTGGACCAATTTTGACGGGACTTTTACTGAAAAATTGCTGAAGGTCTAAGACGTAACATAAGCTAGTTTAACTTTTGAAAAATGTATTAGCGTGCGCTACACGCGCATGCGCGCGCCATCACGGAATACCCGGGTATCGCTATGTTGAAATATGTATGCTTTTTTACTTCTTTAACGCAGGTAAAACCGCGGGGATCAACTAGTGTTATAATATAGGAACTAAACACCGTGGGGAGCAGATAGTCGAGAATAATTTATAAATATTTCAAGAATCTTATTCCCGAAGATAATAAACTCGTGTCGTTATGCACTACGAAACAATTACACTATCGTATCACGTGTTTCGATAATTTCGGTATGCGATACATTGTTAATAGATTGATAAACTTTTAATGCAATACTTATTTTTATGATGTCCGTATTGATATCGATACCCTTGCAAAACGATTAAAAATGTGTAATTTTTGTTTACCTTTTTATATATTTTAAAAGTAGGTTCTAAAGAGGTTGGAAATACTTATTTAACAGTTTTTTTTTAAATATTATATTCTGAAATACCGGATTAGGTATGCAGAATTAAATTGATAAGGACTTCTTTAAAATTAATATTCTTAGTATATAATAATTTGGCGATAAAGACAATTACTTGTAATAGTACTCAATTAGGCGCGATAAGTTATAAATGGTATTAAGGACGCATAAAGTTTATTACTATATGTGGTCATAAAATTAAAAAACCTGAATATTATTGAATTGTGATAAGCACATTATAATTTTACTTTTATACGTTATATTTTTAATATGCTATTATTCTTCTACTAGCATGACTTCATTGGAATATTTAACAATATGCCAATGAAGTATTTCTATTTGTAAAATGTATAGGTCAAATATTACAGGAAAAATATTGCATGCTAAAATTGTCACCAAAATTTATTCCCTTGATGTCATTATAATTACTGACTAATTTCTAATGTTTAAGTCATGAAAGAAAGAGACAACAGGAAGTGGCATACGAGCCGATTAGTATCGGAATCGGTGTAGCCAAAGAAACACATAGAAATCTATACCTTATCGTATTGTTACCACTAAGATAACTGCATTTTTATTACTTGTCTGTTGTTAACAATGAACGAAGTCACGTTTACGAAGTTTACAAAATTTTTACTACCTTAAAAACAAAATTTACGTGTCTCAATGACTCGCAAGTACTAATATTCGCAAGTATGCTAAGCTGATCTTACTGGAGACGACTCAATTCACCCACGTACCACTTTATTATTTATTGAAGAAAACTGGAAAAGTTTGTTAATTAATATTTACTAGAGATTATTTATGAAAAAATAAATACAATGTAGAGTTTTATGTTAATGATGATGTTATCATGACAGAAAAATCAATATCCGTTTCAATAACTTTTAATTAGAAGCTACATTTTAATTAGATTCATTTAGAATATCAAGATAATTATCCTATCGTGTTATGTAATGTAATGTAATATGTAATACTATAATGAAATACGATAATTTAATAAATACTTAGACAAAGTACATACAAACATGTTAATTTTGTGAAAACGGAAACTATTTCAAGTATTTGATAAATATCTGATGGCAATATTGTATTGAAATGATAAACAACTTAACAGGGATTAATTTGTTACTGAAAGATCATGAAAATAGATGTGTTATGGTTACATATAAAGTTAGTGAAATATAATATAATGTAATAAATGGTATTGTATCATAAATTATGTAAAATCCAGGAGTTTGTGTTGTTACCGTGAAGATTTGTATTAACAGCGTTTATATTTATTTTCCATCAACCCTGTTAATGAATACATGGACATTAAATATTTTTTGGGTTTTACATTTGTGCCAAAATGTAAGAAATGGTGTCGCAATTTTCTAAAATAATTTAAAACTTAAAATTAAGCTTTAAATTATTTTAAAT
>DWPV01007085.1:0-10969 GCA_018251915.1 Urbanus proteus proteus
AAAGTTTATTTAATGAGTTTTTGTGGGAACGCGGGGAGAGCCGTTTCGTTGAATAATGTTATTCTTCTAAACTTGTGTTTAGTCGTATTTTTATGAGTAAAAATGATGGGATTTTTATCATAAAATGTTCGATAACGTGCACGCGTGTAGGAAAGTGATATAATGCAGCGAGAGGTGACTTTTCGTGTTGCTTCCAAGACTCCATGAAGAAGTCCTAAAGTCCCTACCACTTTGCTGGGCCATCTCATCATCTTCTATATGGAAACATCTCATCATCGTCATCTTCCATGTGGATAATATTCCATTAGGATAACACATAAAGAAACGATACAAATGAAGATTGGCTGTAAAGGACTCAGATCCATGGCCGTAAAATAATTTTAAGAACAAAAAATTGGAAGCTTGATTGCAAGGAACTTTATTTCGTAGAATTTTATAAAATAGGTTGACTTTAAGTGTGTCTTTGTTGCGTTTCTATGCCCAAATCTATTCCCTACAGTAGGTATTTTGACACATAATAACATCGAATAAGTACGCAAAAACTTAACTCTACAACGAAATATATCAAGTTGTGTGCAGTTACAATAAATCATTGTACGATGTCAACGAACGCATTCGGGAAAGCAGCCGGGGAACAATGGCCCAATAACGCGATAGACGACCACAATCGCTCATTGTTGGTACAGCACGACCGGCTTGTGTTTCATTTGCATGTTCGTGGTTTAAAATTAAACAAAAATTACAAAATGTAAATACTTATGTTGAAATTCCTTATAAATTCCTGATCGACTGTACCTAAAGTCGATAGATATAAATCCCATAAATTTTCTACTTTCCTACAAAATTTTACAGAAGTAGCAAACGAGCATGCATTCTTCTTGATAGTAAGTTAACACTGCCAATAGACATCTGTACCTCTAGTACGATTTTGTTACGTTTTCCTGAAACGACCCCGGTTTACGTTCGCGCCCGATTCATAGCAAAATTTTAGTAACTAAACGGTCCACCAGGAGCGCAGCATGTAGATGTATGGGCCCCAACGTAAACGAGGAACGTTTCACTAAAAGTAATAAACTCGTACTACGAGTATTGTAATTGATGCCAGATATGATGGTCGTATTCAGAGGCCGGCTACTAATCCATCGATATCTCAATTTATCGAACATTTTATGTACATTTTTTTCATTTTCATCACGTGTCTTATATATGTACACTTCAATTATTTTATTTTGTGTTGACGAAAATAAAAGACGTCATCACTTAAATATTAACAATAGCATACCCACGTAATGAATATAACCACAAATTAGGTACCTATCATATCCCAGTCATGTGACATGTCTACCAACTTCTATAGTATAAAAATGTGTATATTATTTTTATTTTCCTTATTTAATTATGGTTGAAATAATGTTAAACAAACAGTGTGAAGTCTGCAGTACATACAAATTTTCATGTTAATTTATTATTTTTATTCTTGAAATCATATTGGAATATCAATTTTCATTTATATTGACTACCTATTTTTAGTACGCAAATAAAAAGAATTTAAAGATTAAGCTCAATTTTCATTTTTCCAAAGTGGTACCTACACTCTGTCATACTACGTTCGCAATCTTTGATCCATTTGTAGCCTATCCTAAAGCTCTCTTACTCTCATACTAGTGAGTGATATATATTTTACTCAAAATAAAATAATTATAAAATATAATAACACAAGTCATTTGAAGTTCACTACTATAGTTCGACCCTAATTAGGGTTTTTATCACTAATTACCGTGTCAGGCATGCTTATTGTCGCTGCCCATCTCCTTAGCTTCTTCCTTTAGCCTCTTAGTAACTTCCTACGATATTCACGGGAAGAAGAGTGATTTTATAATGCACAGTAGGCACGTTTCGTATACACTATTCTGAATTGTTATTTTTATGTTCATATCAAAGTTAAGCGCATAGTATAATTTTGGTTTGGTTCACAACAAGTAGAATGACTCAGAAGGTATAATATCTAATGTGTGGTTTAAGTGGTACATATTTTATTACCACCATAAAAACTATTATGGAAACCTTGTGTCTGTATTGCTCACAAGGTCTAAGAACAAAAACTATGAAGAACAGAATAAGAAAAACTTCGAAGTAAATACTTGAATACCTACTTTAGCTTTCAAATTGAATTGTATGAAATGAAATGAAAACTGTACTTTTATTTATTATTTATTTATTATTTATTTGTATAGATATTTTCGGATTTGGCCCTCCATGGCACACTTGAAAATTGAAGATGTATAAAATTTAATAAGTATATACTATATCAGTAGGTTTAAAAAGAGCTAAAACGTTTCCTTAGTCAGCGTTTGTCACTTAGCATAGGTATCATTCTTTCATGACATTACACATGACCTACAGGGCACCATAATTCCCAATTATCAATTAGGTAATGACTAATATGCCTCCAGAAGCATTGTTTATCCCATTACTCATGGTAAATGACACATTTCAGTTTCAGTGAGACATACATTTATTTTTTAAATCAAAGTACGTTCTAAGGAAAATAACTGAAAACGGTGATTCGAAGAATAATTATAGCAAATTTATGGGTAATAAAGATACAAAATGTTACAGGACAATTTGAGGTAAACGGTTAGTTCCGGAAATTACTGTTTACCGGAAAATAACATATGAATACTAAACAACAGTTGATAACCTATTGAAGACAGCGGGAAACCATTGTAGAGAAGGCGTAGGACCCGTTAGAGTGAGGCCAATTAGGAGGCCATCTAGCTGGACATCCAGACAGGTCCAGCTGTAAAACTCAAGGCTAATGGAATTGCGAATCAATCAATTAGATCACCCGGAACTTTTGGCCTTTATAAAATAAAATAATAATCGCATATGCAATTCAATGAATACACATCTTAAAGAAGATTTTTCTATGAAACTGTAGTAGTAAACTGGTAGTACATTAATCATAATCTCTACCAACACGCATTGGAGAAGCGAGGTGGAGTACGCTCCAAGCCTCTCTCAGTTGTGGGAGAAGACCCGTACCCAGCAGTGGTACGTAAAGGGTTGCGGCAAAAATATCGTAAATGGTCGCTGCTACCCATGGACATATGCATTGTACCCTAAATAAAATTGGGGACCTGCCTGAAACCGGTCACAGAGTCGTCACCTGAGAATTAAGATCTCTCCACTAGCATACTCTTCAAATCACAATGCCGATAGCATTTATTGGCAAAACAACGCGTGCTACCCGTCGGAATACGTATGGTTTTACCACTTCTTAAGATCAATTTCAGACTTATTTTTTGTTTTGCTTACTACGGACACTATACTAGATGTAGTGGCCAGCATGCGAGCAACATAAACCACTGTTATTTGCTAAAACAGAGTATAAATTGATCGAGTCTATCATTATGCTACTTTGTGACAGTAATCGTGATTATTTCGCGCGGCACTGCCCACGCCCGCGGGCTGTTTCTGCTCTCTGCAATTTTTATTTTATAGTGCTTTCAGGTACTTCCGATTTTTTGCAATTCTTACAATGCGCGGATATTCGACTTGAATGATAGACCTATGTCATGTGCTGAATATTATACACACACACAATATGTAATTAAACTTATTTTTATTCATATCAACAAGGCTTTATATAATATAGTTATTTGCTTTATTAGTGGTTTATTTGATATGCGTTCATTTTACACATAACTAAAAGTCTAAAACTAAACTTTAGCTTTACTAAACTACTGTGTTATTTTCAAAATGTTCTGCTATGTATCTGCTTATGCATTCAATTCTCTAATATACAGATAATTATACGGAAAACCTTTAAAAATATGATCTTTCATGTGACATAAAGGAACGAACCCGTCGATAGTAGTGCGTGCGCGTGCGCATACATGTATGCAGTTATGCGCGCGCTGACTTCTAGACCGGAAAACGCTAGAAAGTGGCTTTTCAATTTTCGAATAGCTACATAATAAATGATCGGTCGCTTTGCTGGATAATGGCGCGGTAAAAATGTTGATCTTCTTTTGTATACCAATATCCTCTTTGTTTGGCCGTGATGATCAATGAATCTTGTGGGTGTAATTGTGTTTATAATTAGGATTTCACCTAAAATATTTTTATTACTACTTATAATGCATACCTTCATTGATTAGATGCTATCTTTACATTTTATACAACTTGTATTTGGCCACTAAGTTGGCTTTCATAAGGGACAGGGGGAGGACCAAACCTCAAAAGCGTCCTTGTAGATCCTTAAGTGCGGAAGAATAGTACCTATAAGTAGGTACATATTAGAAATTGTTTAAAGTAGTGGCTTCTAAGACATTCTAATGTTGCTACGAAATTAAATATACTATCGCCGTAGCGTATGCCCAAAAGTTTGTATTTTTCCTACTCTCAGTTATCTATAGTCACTCAGAAATACAACAATTCTGGAAATTCTATAGATTTGCAATAATACATATTTAATACTTTTTATCACGTTGTTCGCTGACTGAACGTAACCTTCTCAAGATTGTACCTATTTTATAAAAAAATGTAACCTTTATGGATGAATTAGTCTACAACAATAAAGTATTTTAGTTCCGATTTCAGGTAGTTTAATTTAAAAGATTGTAGTATAATCATATAAGTTAATCCCAAAGTGTCGCTTTCAACTTAGTTTTAGTTTTTTTGCATATATATTTAGCCAATTTTGATAGGTACGTGATAAAGTGTACGTGACTAGCAGATTTTATTAATAAAATGAACGGTAGTATTTAGTATACATTCAACGTAATGGTTAATGATCACAGCTATCCATTGACCTTAGTAATAAAGCCAAAATAGGATTAAAGTCCTGCGTCCTACACTACAAATTCGATGCTCTACCTAAGGACTAAGTTGGAACATGGAGAATAATTCTATAACTTTTAAATATACTCCTTTTTCTTCACGGACATGGAGAAATAAAGTGTCTTTACAACTTATTACCATAGGTTAAGTTGCTGTTATATAATTCGCTTACCAAGTACAAACAAAAACAGATGCCTATCAAATGTATACTACAGAAATCGTAAAATCTATTTCGCTCCATTCCATTCGCATCTTTCGCAACGACTAAACTATGCTTCTAGTAGTCGTAGTAGGTTTTTATAGGGCATTTCTGTCAACATAAATCAGTCCAATGGGAATATAAATAGGCATATTTATATTATAAGTATATAATTTCATCAGTCAAAAATGTGTTTTCATTTTATGTAGGTTCTATTTTTAAATTTTACGAGTCTATGGCGTCCATGCATTAATTCGTAATTTCAAACTATAAGATACATTTAAATCTTAATCTCACCAAAGCTCATTTTAATCTTGAATATTTATTTTAGTATGTTTCGCTTTTTTGATCATTTTGTTGAAGTATCTTTTTTATTAACTGCACAAATACTCACCCAAAAATAGAACTTTGAAATGAATTTGTTTAGCTTAGAAAATTATTTTGTAGTACTTCTCTGATAAGTACAAAGCTTTCTCTTAATATTATACTTAGTTAAAAAATATATGACTAGCTACCTAGCTCCTTTATTTTGTAAGAATTTGGTATGTACCCATAGAACACCATGGAAGTTTGGAACTTAACCACACCTCACCGATTACCGGCAATGTTATGGGTGTACATAACCGCTTTAAATGAATGAAAGCTGTTTACACAAATGTGTAGCATTACCTACGCCACCGGTTCTACGGTTTGGCGTCCAGTGCCGACAGACCCGCCGTGTGCCCTGCAAACTATGACGTAAGGGCGATAAAGGGGGATTTATGTGGCTAGCCAAAGGTCGCGAGGCTGGCGTGATGAGGCGTTGAGTTGCAGCGATCGAGAATCCACTGCTAGTCGGTCCGCGACGCACACTGAACGCACCCGTAGCCAGACAATTGAACGCAGCGCCAAACGCGCTTCGAAATTCGAATCGGTGTTTTTCTTTTTTCGTAAACAACCAACTGCGAAGTGATCAAGTGTTTTCCAAACGTCTTCTGGAATTTAAATAAACTTCTGGGTAAGAATTTATTGTAGTGTTTTACTAAATTTAATTATATTATAATATTTACATAATATTATTTTATTTATTTATTTTAATTTGATATAATATGAAATTCTGAACTCTTCTCTTAATTTGCATAAATTAAATAATCTGTACAATTTTCACTAAAATGTAATTACTGTTTTATAAATAAGTAACAAGTTACATCAATTTCCACTAAATTTATAAGTCATACTTACACAAAGGGTGGTTTTAGAATACCGTGAAATAATAATAAAAAGTGGACTGAAAAGTTGCATGTATGGCAAACATTTTTCAATGTGTGTCTGTATGCATAAGTAATGACATTTTTCTATTAGCTCACGGACTGCGTAATTAGCTACGAGTATATCGCATAGGTAACTTGAATAACTTTTTATAAACTTAATACCTATTATTACGTACCTATTTATTCTGTTTTATTCAAGGATAAGTTATTTAAGAATTGATAACTATAATATTTTATTAGGAATCTGTATACTTTTGTATTATTTAAGTATGTACAGTACGTTGAGTGAAATACTGTTGTAAATAGGTTTTTTTATTAGCTACATTTTATAGAGTAGGTACGTATAGAGGTAGAGATGAACAAACAATTTCAGTGAGAGGTATGGGCATCATTATATACGTATAGAGTTCTTCTGACATCAGTCACAGATGCGTTTCAACCCTTGAGTGTAAATTGGAAAGCTCCATACTATTGTCGCTCTCTAACACCCTGTAACCACAGCAGAGCTTAAAACTGTTATTATAAGAATGTGGTTTTAAAATATCGAAGTTGCAAACGAGCTTTCAGTTGACCTGATGATAAGTGGCCACTGCCGCCCATGGACATTTGTTATAAGACCAGATAAGACCAGAATCTTACTTGAGAAGTCACAAATGTTTTGATACCCCTGAGGACTAGGTTGGAAAGCCTACAATATATATAATATATATAGAATACAATAGCAGTGCACAACACTGCCTTTTTTAGGTAGAAATAGGTGGGGCGGTGGTGCCGCCAGAGTCAAACTATAAGGGTGCTACTACCTTAGTGCTGATACAGCAGTCTGCTGCCTCTTTAGTCAAATCCTACTAGTAGACCTCTTCCTAAAGTTCCTCTTAAACTTAAAAGAAATTGTACAATGATATGTTTGTAAGCTGACGCGGACAACTCAAAAGTAGAGGAAAATGAAATGAATAAAAATAATACAGATTTTTCTAAAACTCATAAATAAATTATTCATAACTTGTTTAATCTTGACGGTCTTCGAATTCCAGTATGTCAACCGCGTCTGTAGGTATATATCGCTCTGTCTAGATTCCTTCTTAAACAATCTACAAAAATATTGCATGAAATTTAATATTATTGCAGATATAACAGATTATTATACCTATTATCATGATAAAAACCGTACAATTAAATTGATTTTTTTAATTAAAAAACCCGCAATGAAATGCTGTCAGCTGTAAAATCCATGAAACAAGCAAATATATACATACACAGCCATCACCACTTATAAAATACTTAATTAATATGTAGTTATATGTAGTAATCAACAAATAGCTAACAACAATACAAACGAAGTAACTCTCTACGTTATGAGGTACGCACAAAAACATACAACCACACACATTCTACCACCGAACATTCAACCACTCTGATCGCCAATGCGATGGTTACCCCAGCTGGAAAAACAATCAAGCGTAATAAATGTATAAACTTTTACATTACGGAAGAACTGAACGACTATCTCGGTGTTAAGAGGATTCTACGTTCTATGATCATTCGCAACCAACTAATCATACTAAACAAATCATTTGGTTCCTCCATTCCCTCTTCAAAATGTACCGTGGCATCAATCCTAATTATTATAAATGCGAATCTCCGTTTATTTGTTTGTTTGTTTGTAATGCCTTCACGCTTAACTTCTCAACAGATCTTTACGAAAATTTGCACACACATAGTATGGGGTCCAAAAAAGGACATAGAGTACCTTTCATCCCGAAAAAACGTACTACTCCCGAGGGATAGAAAATTAACTTTTATACTTACAACTTTGATATCTACGGCCTCTTTATGCGAATGTACATTAGCGCGAGCAAACCTCGGGGTAAAAACTAGTAACAGATATTTTGAAGAAAGATTTGCTATCTATTCTAATGTATCTACGTACTTGAATAAAAAAGGTTACATAACGCAATAAAAATGAATAAGGATTTGGAAAGCCAGCCACTAAACGGCCACTAATAAGTCGTTAATCACGCAAATATTTTACGCGTCCACTATTGGAAAGTGGATGCGTGCGTTCCGATCGAGCGATTGGCATTTGTTAGCTGACTTATGTATGCCGTAGCAGTCGCGCTGTGAATGTCACGCTTTATTTCTAATTAACTACCGTCAGTATTGTATTGGTTTTGAGAAATTATTTATTCTGGATCGATGGTTTGTGTAGATATTTTACACTGTGAAGCAATAATATCAGTAGCTATATGGTTTAACGTAGGGACTTCTACACTAATTCTATGTTACGGCTATTTGTCTATAGTAGAGGCAATTCAGGCCTCGAACATACGCCCTTTGCTCGGGCAATTATTAAAGGGGTAAGAATTTTATAGTATAAAATTCTTTAAAAGCTTCCCGTAGCAGATAAATGATAATACTATTTATTATGATACTCGTAGCTAGCTAATCGTGAAGTCCAGACTAGAATACACAACCATATGGGGTGGGGTATTGAATAAGTAGTCCAATATCTATGATTCGAGAAAATTGTATAAAAAGTATAATTATGATATGGATATGATAAAGTAGTCGAAACATTATTTTTGGTCAAGCTGACTGCCATTAACTTCCTGACAAAAAATATAAAAAAAATCTTATACAAAAACAACTATATTCTACGTAGTTAGAACCATGAATGCCAATGCATACGAATAATGAAAAGAAATTCTTCCCAGTTGTCCCAAAATATCTGCTTATACAAGGAATTGCTTATATAAAGGAATATTCCCCATTCGTAATTGTATGTTTATTTTCCACCAGGTGTCAGAGTACGGGGGTGGAGCGCGAATAGGCTGGGCCATGTCGGCGGGCGACAGGGAGGCGGAGGCGCAGGCCAAGAAGGGCGAGGATGGGGCCTCCAGCGACCGGGACCACCGGGCCGCGGCGGTGCTGAAGAAGAACTGGTGTGTCGGCCTTAGGATCGTGGAACTGGTAAGTTCTTTGAAGATAAATAAAGAATTCATAGGTATCTATGTGTCTTCTCTACATAGCACTGAGGACGGCCACGGGAGGTATTAGTGCGGAAAAATCCCACAAAACCCGGCGTCGTTCCTAATGCGCCGGGTACCTTTCGAAGGTTTCCCTCTCGTAAACAAAAAAAAGTCTCTATGTGTATGACAGTCGTCGAGAGCTTTGGAAGAAGCTCTGCTTGTTAAGGTTTTACAATTCAAATCACCAAATAGCAATTTCCGAATACTAAAGACTGTATAAGCTTTCTTACCTAGCCGAGTTTTCATAGTGGTTATATTGCGATTACGTTACTACATAAAATAAGACATTTTGGAAATGACAATCTTCTAACAAAAAGCGATCATGCACAAGTCAATCTGGCATAAACAAAAAAACACTGCACTGCCAAATGCTCAGTTTATGCATTCAAATCAAAAACTTTCTTTAATACACGCCACAGCGGAAAACAGGAATTTAGAAACATTTGTACCTGATCGAAGGGAGTTTTACCACCCTAGAAATTACACTTCATTACCCCCTGAATCCGACAATAATTAAATAATTAAACACAATTGAATAATTAATTGCGCGTGTTCCAACCGGCATACATACATACGTGAACAAATTAAAAATGGTGACAGACATTTAGAAAGAAAATGTTAGTAATAATGATGAATTATAACATATTGTTTCTTCACTTACAGATTTTTCGATATCAAAGTCATATTTTCTGAAAGAGAAAGCATGTCAATCTTCATCACCTCTCAATAAAATCAAAATTCTATAAATACTCTTTGTTTTTGCATATTCATAACACGCATGTGCATAAAATCTATATTAAATGCAATATATTCTCGTATTTTAAGTACGTGTCTTGTAATGAGATGCTTTGACTACACATGCAAAGTAATGACTCTATTTCCGACAATTAGAGCAAAAGCGTAGCGGATTTTAATGGAACAACAGAATTACACGATTTCTCGAAGGAAGTTAATCTTGCTACATACTTAAACGACATACATCCCGTTAATGATGAATAATCTAAAAATGGGTAATCAGACGTATTGATTGGTAACAATTATTTATTGATTGGCGTTAACTGTATTCAAAGTATTACAGACAGTAAATATTACTGTTTAAACAGCGCCTGAGTCAAGGTAATTAAGGTACTAAGTATAAATTTGAACATTACTTAATGTACAATTATTGAAATAGTATGTAACATCACACAAGTTATCTAATGCACAATGTAATTTTTAAAGAATTGGTTTATTGAATAACACTTAACGATAGCAGTAAAATTACTGATAGTGTTCATTGGAGAAGTTGTTTTAGATATTGTATAAATACAAAAACAGTACAAATTAAAGTTTTTATTCATTTAGTATATTAGGCGTACTTAGCACCAAATAAAGCACTAACTAAGCATATTTAACAAAGTAATGAAAGATAAAATATAAATGCGAATGATAAATAATTGACTTAAGAACATAAAATAAAAATTATAATTTAAAACCATAATACATATCAAGCAGGATTACAAGCTATTCGAAGTCGTATAATATCGATTTTAGGTACCCAAAACGAAAAATTACGCGGTTAAGGTAAGGCAAAATAGTATTGGCATTACCATATTGATTACTATACAATCACAAACGCAGGTGACATTCGACCAAGCGTGGAAACG
>DWPV01007086.1:0-10968 GCA_018251915.1 Urbanus proteus proteus
ATACACTATTACATTCAATTTTGGCAACACGTTTTGTTTGACGTTGTTGATCTTTTTAGAATCCTACATCTATGGTTAAGTAAATGTCTTCATAGCTAGAAGGGGTAAAAGTTATGAAGTTCGAATCCTAAATTCTTAAAATTAAAATTAAATAACGTAGATCTCAAGTATCTCACTCAACAAGTAGGATTGCAGCCAAACGTTAGCATATTGTAAAAAAAATCTACAAAGTTAAGTAACGTCGGGCACAGTTCGTGCATGGATGGGTGACCGCTAGTTGCAAATTCTTTGCCGCTGCCATTCTCGATTATGCGTCAGCCTTGCCTAGTCAGTAATGTCAGTATGCAACTCAATAGGGCCGTTGCAGTCAAGAATTTCCAACGCTAATTACGGTCCTGTATCAGGAGGATGATTAAGGACTCGGCCAAATCGGAGGGTGCGGTAGCGTGGGCGAAACAGGTCACAAAAGACTTCCGGACTGAACGTTACAATTGTTACAGATGGGTATCATTAAAACCGGCTTTAAAAAGTGGTAAGGTATTAATCTGTTTAATATTTTAAATAGGAGATGATTTTAATTTTTTTTATTATAGGAACCCACAAGTGCATTGCACCTACGGTAAATCATTGTCAACTGTATTTGATCCTAAATTAAATAGGATCGAAACCTTATTCGAACTCGAATACTGATGCGTTGCGACGCTAGCTATTTCAGGGCTAATTGGTACGCCTAAGTTAATCAATGCTGTTACTGGAGTCATAGGGTGGACGGTGGTCCCCAGTGGTTGCTAGTAAACCCCTTAACTTTATGTCAGGACTGATACGTTCTACAGTACCAAGTACAATAAATTAGTGCATGACAGAAGTGAAAAGGTGGTACAATTCTATGTAGTTCGACTCCGGCAGCACTACCGCCACACTTATTTCTTCCTTATAACAGCAGTGTTAAACACTACTGTGTTCAGGTCTGAATGTTGTGGTGAGGGAGACATACTTATCCGAGGCGTTCCAGCTCAGTCCTCAGGGGTAGCAACGCATTTGTGGTCAACTTTAGGTAGGACCTTCATCTTATCTGGGGTTGATTACAGATGTCCATGGTGCGGCAGTGGCCACTTACTATCAGGTGGACTGCATGCTCGTTTGCTACTTCAATCATACAAAAAATGTTTTAGTTGTTTTTTTAACTAAATATTTTTATTATACGGTAACAGGATGCACTCCGAAATCGTAATATAGCGTTAAATCGCATAGAAAGACGTAAGCCTAGCACTCCTAGGAGAGCTAAAGCAATTAGCGCCACTTGAAGCATCCGAGTGTTGATTTATGTCACACTCTGAACCTACAAGTAGTAAACCATTACCGCCCACTAATCCCTTCTATACTTAATAGTTACTTCACTGCCTCATTGTATTCGACAAATCTATACGTAAAATTAAATTGACGTGTCTATGTGTTATTTTCAAATAATAAAATTGACTATTCATGTTATTTAAAGTTCTGTTTAAAATAGAATATTAGGATAAGAGTTTTTTCTTCAAAGTACATGTTTGTTATATATTTAAGTAGGTACAAAGTACTCCTTAAAAACGAAGAAAAATGTAAGCAATCTACATATGTACCTGCAATGAGATAACCTAAAAAATGGCGTTACGCATTAGTATGGATATTGTAACTATTTATTTATTCTAATCTATTGAAGAGATAATATTTAGCAGACAAATCAAGATTAATTTTCGAAATTTTATAGCAATCTACTTTAGATTGTAACAGCACAGAAAAGTCAGAGGCATAATAGTTTTATCTGTGAAATAACAGTATAAATCATTTCGGTGTCCAACGCCATCTATCGTCGTACATTAACACCCGCACAGCAATTAGCACCAGCGTAACCACAAAGCATGATTTATGTCAAAACGAAACGATGGTAATAACTTGAAGCTTAACGCAACGATGCGTTTATATAGCGATGTTTCGTTTTCGTTTTATTCTAATTTACAACTTGTGGATTTTATTAGTAAAATTAAAATTGTGAAATACAAATATTGATTTGCATAGTCCCATTCCGTGACTCTGTGCTAGTAGTTATTAATTTATTATTACCTAAATTATTTACATATCTGTAGGCACATATCAAATTTGGTTAACTCCACTTTAAGTGAAGCGAACATATTTCTATCATTTTCCTAGTTTTCACTTACGGTGGAGTTAACCAAGATGATATGTACCTACAGATATATGAAAGTGCCAACTGTTAGTCCACTGGATGATGAAGGATCACTGCCACCCATAGAAATAAATAGATGTCAACCCAAAAAAGATACGGAATTCTACCTGACGTCATCATCAGACAGTCAGACAAGTGACAGTTCTTGAGGACAGTTGCCATTAAGAATAGCAATGGCCCAATAGTCCAACTGGACTGCCCTGTGATAGTACCTGCTATGCCTCGCCTCACCCTTCAAATCAGAACACAGTAACCCTTAACACTTTTATAACTCAAAAAAGGTGTGACGATGATACCATCGAAGTTGTTACAAGATGTAAATAATGTAGTGTAAAATCTGGTTACTCTTAATTTATGTACTTAGAAACTTAGTCATAGTTTATAAGCTTTCTATCGAGTAATGACAAGCTTTTCACTTCTGGCGACAGTTTACAATTTAAAATCAATTATTGTTTAATGGTTTATTATAATATTTTAATGTGTAGCTAGTAATACCTTGCGGATTTACCCGCATTTGATAATAGTGTCCATTGCACTTATCCCACATCTACTTTTACTTTTTTCTTATTTTCCATACTAATGTGAAGAATTCCATTCACCAACTTCATTAAAGATTTAAGATTATAATTCTAAAAAAACATCTTCAATCTTTAAGAAATGGCATATTAAATTGACAATGATTTCTCCAAATCTGATTATTACCTTTACATAAACAATCTCTTCAGGTTCATTTTACTACAGTTAATCAAAATGCAACTGAGTCAATCAAAACTACGAGATTTCAATATCTAAAGGACTTGGCACTACGGATGTTTGAATCAGCTAATACGTACAGCGACATCTATCGGCGTACACTAAGTGCAAAGCAATTAGCATCCAAACGCAGTGTATCGTGATTTATGTCATACTTTGAACCTACGGACAATAACTTGGGCTTAACATTCCGAACATTAGAATTACTTGTTAAATTATTATGAGCCATTTAATAGGTAGCGTTCTAGGTTTTAGAAACCTTCTCCACTCCGTCTACCTAATTACAGTAATATTTTTTTTATAATATGGAAGTAGTAAACAAGCATCAGTCTACTTGATAGTAAGTAGCCACTGCCGCCCATAGACATTTGTAATCAACCCATAATAAGTAAGGTAAGTGGCCACTGCCGCATTTTTAACTAACTAAAGACCTTTTTTTCTACACTCCCTCACAGTATTTTCTCCTGTGTCGTGGGTATACAAACGAACAAATATACAAACCAGACCCAGAACAGAAATCTAAATTCATCATTCAGATGTCGGGCCGGGAATCGAACCCTGGACCCACTGCGCGTCAGACTAGTATGGTAGCCGCTCCGCCACGAGAATCATCAGCTCTGATACAATTACTGATTGCCGCAACCCTTTTTACGTCCCACTGCTGGGCACGGGTCTTCTCCCATAACTGAGATAGGCTTGGAGCGTACTCCACCACGCTGCTCCAATGCGTGTTGGTGGAGACAATTACCTACTGATTACTCAGCTCATAAGCCTGAACATATTTTGTTAATGTCCCCCTAAAACTTAAACAGCTGAACCTAACGTTACAGTCATTAGCTAGAAATACCGACTTTGTTATTTATTAAACAAACACTATATCATCAACAGTAATAGGTACGCAAAGGTACTTCAATGAAAACCGCAGGACAGTTATTTATAGGATAAAGGTGCAGTAAAAAACCCACCTCCGGCCCTTTGAGGTTCAACTTTGATGTCACAATACTCTTCCGGCAGGTTCAAAGAACATCTTGAGTGTATAGGAAGTTGTTTTAAGAAATTCAATTAATTATTACCTACTATAATTCATACAATGCGTTCTTTGAAATATTCAATTATTTTACGCTATAATTTATGCAATCACTGTATCCTTGTAATTAAGTACATTCAATTAATTTAATTGTTACATAATTTAACTAATTATCTTTATTTGTTTGTTAACGTTCAAATTTATTTATTTATCGGATTGTGGAAAAACTGTTTAGTTCGCACGCCCAAGGCTTTTGAATTTTATAATAGTGGCCGCGCAAGTCGTTTTCACTCCATAATCTGGTAGTGGATTTTATTCATAGTAATTCTTTATACACTAGTGGGCAAGGGAGACATTACCTTGAAAAAATAAATAATAGCGCCATCTATCGTGTCCAGTCTTAAGCTAATTAAAAAAAAACATTGAGGTCTGAAGTGGTTGATAAAAATCTATGGTGTAAAATCTATTAAGTTGTACCTACTATTAAAATTGATCACTAAAAATAATGTACCTATTTTTGGAATTTATTACTAAAAACTAAAACGGAGGATGTTATAAACAAAATAATAAGTGATGAGTCTTTAGTATTAATTATTACTAAATAGAATATATTTTTACCATTTATTTTTACTTAAATAAAACACATACTTTTAAGTATAGAAGTTACAATGAGCGAATCACTCACTTATTTACAAACAAACATAAAATTTATCAAGATGGAAGTGTCACGCAGGCGCCGACCAAGAAAATTAATTAGCTCTTAACACGATGCGAAGTCCGTTTCAATTTCCTACAAATATTCATAACATTTCATATTCTATGCAATACATTTTAAAGTGACGTTTAAGGTTCCGTATATACGCGGTACGTCTGTTCGTCTGTTACTGTGCTCTACATCTTAAACGTTATAGATACACACTTCAGATTTTTAAAATAACGGGGTTTCCATACAAGTAGCTGATATTAATCGGCGGTTTGGACCTATCTATTGAACTGTAAAAATACATACATCCGAACATAGTAGGTACCTCCTCCTTTTCGAAATCGGTAAAAAAAAATAGATATGTACTTTAAATTTTCTATAATTACGTACATCTATAGCTGCTAAAATAAAGTACTTAATACTTAAATAGAAAATAATAGTGACAACTATTTACTTTCCAGAATTGTTTGAATAAATAAAGAAAGCAATTGTGGATAGTCTGGGTTAAACTTAGATTTCAATACTTTAAGAGGCCAAGATTTTTGGATAAAAACTTGGTCCTAATTCTACATGAGATTTTTTGCTAGTATGTCTTAATATTAAACAGTATTATTAAAATAAACAAACGAAGCTTACAATGAAAAATAAGAATGTATTTTTTTAAATTAAAAAAGGTCATTTGCCCGAGGTGAAAAGCTCTAACCTTTCATATCAAGCCAAGGACCTCACAACTACCCGCAAGAGTAACATTATGGTCGCGTGACTGAGAAATGTTTATTTCAGTAATTTACAGCAGTGTACTGTTTGCTTTTACTGTATATTAAAGGAGGTAGAATTTCGCAGTTGTTGAGACACCGTTGCAACATTGAGCTAGCGACCATCTTGGCTTTTAAGAGTCGCATCCATGCCACGCATGAACATCTGTCAGCAACTTCAATTAAAACCGTGAAGTTGGCCACATTTGCGTTGCTACCCTTGAGGACTATGAACGCCTCAGATAAGTATGTCTTTGGACCTGAACATAGCTTGACACGGCTGTTATTAGGCAGGACTAAGTTTGACGGTGGTGCCTCCCGACACCACAAAGAGTTCTACCACCTTCAACACACACTGACTGTCCTATATGAACTTGTTAGCAGATATCCATGAGCAGTGATGACCACTTACTATGGATGTGGTCGTTTCCTACACGAATATATAATGGGTTGTTAATGATAATGACTTGGTCACACGTACTCTTCCCACACGAGAGTAACTCAAGCTGTTAGACAGCTCAATTAGCGGCAATTGACGCATCGATGTCAAGAGCTTAGGATCTGGAATGTGCATTAGTGAACACGCCACCGACAAACCGGGGTAGTGTGACCGACAAAAACTGTTTTTTATAGAACTAAAGTAGCAGATGCAGTCCATTGATGGACATCTTTTGGTGCCAAGTCAAGAAGTCCTCCATGAAGACGGCTGTGTTGCTACCCCTGAGAATTAAGTTGGAACGCGTCGGAGAAGCATGTTTTCCTTACAACTAGGTCCAGGTAAGCTAGGTCTTCAGTTAGCTCTAAGGTTAGCTCTCCACTCCACTCCATCATTTATGTGCCACTACTGGACAGAGGTTTGCTCTTTGATTGAAAAAAGTTAACGCAATAGTTCACCATGGTAATCAAGTGTTAAGTTGTTTTACCGTTAGCAGTTATCATCAATAACAGGCAATAGATTATGCAGTTCGTGATTTTGATAATAATTCTGAGGTATGTGTTGCGAATTTAAATGGATATCTCGATCATAAGGACGAAATTAGCATTATTAACATGCTGTAAGGTTGATTTAATACTTGAATAACAGTATTACATTATCTCAGATAAAAAAACGAAGATAACGCCTCATAGAAAAAGCCTAGTGCAACCTGCAATAGTGTACCTACGACTCAACTAATTTCAACTTAACTATGATTTTCTGCAATATTAGTTTTACCACGTCACATGATAGCATTTTAATATTTTTTCTAATGTTTAATATCCTTTAATTCTAGAAAACGTAATAGCTCAAATATTCCTTATATGAGCATAACTCATCATACCTATTATATCGTTCGTTGTACGTTTCAATAATGCCCAAACGGCTAAGTCTATCTTTTTTGGTCTGAGGCGGAAATTTCGCATTCGGCACACAATATTTACGCGTCACTATGTATCGTAGATAGCCTATTTAAAGAAATGCGTGCTGATTTACATTTACACGAACTCATTGTATTGATTTATCGAGTTGCTATCTGAATAAGGAACATGCTTCATCAGCAGCGAAAAATATAAAGCGAATAGGTAGAAGGAAATTATTATTTTTTATCATAATGGTCACTGACACATTATTGCATAAAATTATTTGTATATGAGCTTATAATACAGGACAATACATTAATAAATAATAGCTATATCAATTACGCAAAGCTAAATAAAAATCAATTATTTTAATAAAGTATTTTAACATGTTACTTAAATCAAATTATGAAAGTGTTGTATTATAAACTTCAAAATGAGGGATTTCGAGAATATAAATTAGGTATATTATCCGTTCGTTTGTGGAAGCACCTCTGCTACCCTTATTTCTACCTTATACTGCCAGTGGTACCTACTATAATTACCCAGTGACTATCCACAAATTAGCTCGTTCAAACTACATCGCTTATCGTTAACGTTCCATTATAGAACAAGACCCTTATTCTTAGCCAATTCGCAGTCCAAGCTGCATATTGATGCAGTTTAGCATGCACTATCGATGGAATTGGTGTTGCAAGATCTCGACTGAAAGTGGCAGGTGATTTCACTGCAGTAGCTAGTAGGATTGTCATGTCCTGTTAACAAACTCCCAAAGGAATAAGTTAAGCTACTTGCGTCTCACGTATGGATTTTATTTTTTAAATTACCTAAAAATAGTAAACGGTGAGTGATACAAAAAAAATGAAGTATGAATTAAAGGTTAAAGAGTGAAAATCGGTATCGTCATTCGGGAGCGAGGTTCAAATCCCTCATACACAAGTCTGATTTTTTAAATTATGTTTTAGAAATTAATCACTTGCTTAATAACGATATAGAAAACATCGTGAGGAAACCTTCATACCTGAGTGTTCTTAATGTTCTCAAAGGTGTGTTAATTGTGTTAAATCTACCAAGTCGTACTTGGCCAGCGCGATGGATTATGGCCTAAATCTCACTCTGAGAGGAGAAACGTGCCCAGCAGTGGGACAATAATGTGTTGATGAAATTAAACTGAATGTAATTTAATCGTAGTTTATGAATGAAAAGAATATATAGGTACCTAATAGGTACTACCTATGTATGTAGATACATCTTTAAGTCTGAACACACGTGACTCTAAAGAATGAGTGTAACATAAAGCTATTATTGTGGTTTTTAGATATTTTTATGCTTTTCATCGTTGAATAACGGGCATTCTCAACCTATTATAATCCTTATACCTAATAGTAACCACAATAATGACACCGGATATACCTATATTTGTCCTCAATTTACTTATATCAACCGCCTCATATATTTTCCTCCGTTCCTTATTTTTAAAGACAAAATGTACCTACGGTCCTGTTACTAAATAACGTATAGCCAAATCACTTTCAAGACGTTTATAAGTATGCTTTTTTATTTGCTGTTACCTACTTGTTTCATTCTGAGCAAAACAATTGTTTTTTAATAATGAGTCACGAGTTTAAAAAGCAACTTTTTCACCAAGGACTTATGAAATTAAAATTTTCCCTGTAGTTTTGATGTAAGGCGTCAAACAGGCCCATGGCAAGTTATTTATTAACAACTTGGTTATTTTTTAACAAAGTTACTAATAACAATTTTATTTACATGTTTGTATGTTGGTGTGGCAGTAGTACTGCAGTGAAAACCTACGTTAGCTATGTTCATGATTAATTAGCTTTCACCCACGCTTCTGCTATGTCCAGACTATTAAACAATTTCAAAGATGATAGAACCCTTTCTAGCTAGACTGAAGGTACGATAGATGTCTCTTGTACAGCTTTGTTACTTTCAAGCACTATTGTCGTCTAACTTCACCATACTTTTTAAAAGGGAAATGGAACAGAAAATCTTTAATGTCGCCATTATTTCAACTAGGTCTAGTCTTAGAGAGCCATTATTCCAGACAATTACGAATAGCAGTTTCTGAGGGGGTCGTTGCAAAAGATAAAAGATATAAAGAGACGTCATAATTACGAATTCAAGTACTTAGCACAAAACCTTGACTAGAAGTATTCTCACTAAAATGCATAAGATGCGATTTTAAAATTAAACTAGAGGATTTTGCTGCAAGGGTCCCAGGTTCAATCCTTTATCAACGCCTTACACCTTAACGCCTTACGCCGATTTTCTGTATAAAACAAGATGAAAACACTACCACCAAACCCAGAATAGAAATACAAACTTAATAGTAGATGTCTAGCCGGAGATCGAACCCGGAACCTTGCGTTTCATAGCGGCAGTATGAACGTTCGCAACAATGCAGAGCTGCTGCTACTAATATTAAAATTATAAGCATAAAACGATCCCATAAAAGAAACTAATGTTTACTTCCATTTTATAACGCCATGGCCGATATAAACGGTATGCAATAAAATACACTTCCGCATAAAGAAATGTCAAACGGGGCTTATTTCCCGGGAAATTATTTCTGATCTTTATAGACTAAAATAGTAAACCCGGAAAATATAAAGGTGTCATCGATATTACAAATATCCAATAACATGTAGTGGTTGCTAAATATAACACGCATTTGTTTTTAATACCATAGAGTTTATGGCATAGACAATATTAAAGAGTCGTGTCGGGAAACACGAAAAAGCCCGTTATTTATCTATGTGCGTGACAGGCGCCGGTTACGTGTGAGAACTGCATTAAGTTTCTGTGTGTGCCTAAACTCTATATGGGGGCACAGATAGCGTAAAAGGAATTAGTAATGGCGGGAAACCATTTAATCATTACTTAAGAATTTCCACAAGTATTTTCACATTTTTCCCAACGAGACTGCAATTACTAAATATTTCCTATATCCATATTATATTTATTTATTTTGTTATACTGGATAAAAAAAATCAATTATTGTTTTCAGCGCCATCTATTTTCAGTGATCGAAAGCTCATTTACTACTTTAGTAATAAAAAGGCTTAACTGAGATTAGCTTACTGTTATTTCACTGCCATTAACCACCGGAACCATAGTTAAAGATACGCATACAAATGATCTGAATCGGGAATCAAATCCGGGACGAGTCAATTGAGTCATCGCAATGTTAATGGGCTATTATACATGCTATTAAGCCTGACTTAATCGATTTTATTTCTTTAGTTAACATTTTCTTTACTTAATATTGTGAATGCACATTCCTGAAAAAGTAATAGGTATAAATCAGGAGAAATCCAAATATTTCTGGTAAGAAGATTAAGAAAATTGCGGCAATAATGTTTTTATTAATACTCAAAATATTTAAGTAATCCCATAATAACCAAAAATATTTTTAGAAAGAGTCCACGAAAAGTTTTTAAGCCTATAACTATTAAGTATGTAGTAACAAATTCAGTAAGAAGTTGAACAAATACATTAGGAATGTTGAATATTAACTGTTGTTCTTCACATGACGGAACAAACCACTAGCGAAATATTAATCGCTATAATTGTTGTGCAACACCGCAAGTGACAGGTGCGCACGCGTCGGTGTTTGCGTGCGTGGTTTTAAATTTTATTCGATTTGAATTCCTAAACATTGTCAAAAAATTCTAGAAAACTGGCTGTACCTGTTATAAGAAAATATGTTAATGATTAGTAATAATTGCATTATTGTTATCGTAAGCTTATGTCAAGATCATTAAATCAAGTATCATTTCAGTTATCAAGAAACATCTTCCTGTTTAGTTCGTTGATGGAAGAAATACAACAAGTCCGCCATTGTATCACTTTTCCAGTTTGTAGCACTTTTATATTAGATCTTTTTGAGAATAAGTCCGTTTCCCATTAGTCGATATTGATAGATTAGTGTCCAAGGAATACAAACGTAAAAGCTATCATAAACTAAGTGTATTCATAAGTTTGTCAGTCATTTCCTAGCTTTTAACGGTACAGACTCGCAGCTGTTTACAAACAAAGCCGGCTTCATACTGTATCACTGCAATGGAGGTCGCTTTGATTATATACTCCCTAGATGTAACGTCGCCATATAAATGTCAAACGAAAAACGTCTGAGAAACGCTCCATT
>DWPV01007087.1:0-10967 GCA_018251915.1 Urbanus proteus proteus
TGGTGTGGTTGTGGTCGTGGTGTGGTTGTGGTCGTGGTGTGGTTGTGGTCGTGGTGTGGTTGTGGTCGTGGTGTGGTTGTGGTCGTGGTGTGGTCGTGGTTGTGACACATGTAGGTTAGTAATATTTTGATATCATAACAAATCTTGTTAATTTACCACACAAATTGAAACAAATTTAATATTTAATACAAAAATATGTACATTTATTTAAAAATCAATAAATACAGTCAATAACAAAGTACATAACGCAACAAATCGACGAACACAATGATGTAAATAGTCAAATTTTGAACATACATTTTTTAGTTCATATTTTTATAACGGGACTATAATTTGACAAATTGACTGACCCACGAAGAGTTTTCTTTTGGAGATTCTGAAACAAAAAAAAAAATAAGAATTATTTACATAAGTATAACCACGTATTAGCCGTCCTACGATATATTATGGTGTTTTACAATGCCAAGCAGATTTAAATTTCATTGGAACAATTGATAGATCGATCATCGATCGATGAGTCAACAATGTATCTGTGGCCAACCTCAGGTAGTGTGGGCTTAATTACAGATGCCCATGGGCGGCCGTGGCCACTTACCATCAGGTGGGCAACATGCTAGTTTGCTACTTCCATCAAATAATTAAAAAAATACTTCAAGCAAAACCTCTTGCAAGACTCGGACTTATCTATTCTTTTTCTCTTTATAAGCTACTGTGTAAAATCTCATAATATCTCTGGTAATAAAAATGAAAGTGTAGCAGTGTGTACCTTTTTAAAAATGTTAGCCATTAGCAAATTAGTTTTCTTAATGTTCTCTTTCTTCAATTCTTCCTTCTTACGAGTCACTTCTGGCAGGGATTTGTATATTTTCTCAGAATGCTTCTTCATTTCACGTTCATTGATAAATTTTGGTGACACTGTAATAGAGAATGATAAGCAAATAAGTATATTTTCATAAAAATAAACGTTTTAGTGATGGTAAGTAGTCCCTGTTGCCGATGAACACCTGTAATTTGTAACTTCATATAGAAAAGGAGTTTCCAAGGGGACCTTAACGATGGAAACCTCTTTTGTCAATGTTTATAAATCTATGAGGGGCATGGGTAGCTTTAATATTAAAGAAGAAAAATTACAATGTGTAGATTGACACTTCCGGAAAAAATCTATTGTCATCCGCATGCTCACTCCACTCACTTTGTTTTCTCTTCTTTTGTAATAATATTTCGGCAATACAGTTATATAATTGACTCGTATGAATAACAAATGAGCATGAAGTCTACTTAACGGTAAGTGATCCTGAGGTCAGTCACACAAGCATTGCTACCGCTGAGGACTTAGTTGAACATCTTGGATTTTTTTGGATATGATGGAAGTAGCAAACGAGCATGCAGTCCACCTGATGGTAAGTGGCTACAGCCGCCCATGGACATCTGTAATCAACCCCAGATAAGATCACAGTACGACCTGAGGTCGACCACAGATGCTTTGCTACCCCTGAGGACTAAGTTGGAACGCTTCGAATAAGTAAGTCTCCCTAACCACACCCTTCAAACCAGAATAAAGCAGCGCTTAACACTACTGTTATAAGGCAGAAATAGGTGTGGCGATGGTGCCGCCGGAGTCGAACTACATAGAGTTCTACCACCTTCAAAGTATATCACTTTTACCATACCCTACAATCCAGAATACAATAACGCCTAACAGCTGTTCAGTGATACCTTCAAAGTCACACCACAAAGGTTTCTTTAAAATTAAAAATTAATCAATAAATCACATTCACACCTTTCTTACGACGAAGTTCCTCGCACAATTGTTTAGCGAATTGATGAAGTTCCTTATCAGTGAGCCCGCTCAGTGTCTGTTGTCTGTCCAACTGCAGTGACAGCAGTTTCCGCTTGGCATCCCTTTCATTTGCTCTAGAAAAGAAGAGATAAGACTGTGTGTAACTTAAAAGTAGAAGTTTAATTTTTTATTTGGGTCAACAAGACTCATGTCTCATGTGTAGTTAAGTTGATATTAAACTTTCTCAAAAATTATAGAAATTCTATCGTTTCCCTAATGGAATTAACCTATTTTGATATTTAACTACAGATGTACTAGATTGTTAAGTGGCGACTGCGGCCCTGGGTTTAAACTTTTTCATGTAAGTGTCAGTCTCAACAAGCCCAAGAGATAGTAACCCATCAAACATTTTTTATTAAATTATAGATATAGAAAAGGAGCATGCTATCTACCTGATGGTAAGTGGCAATTGCTTCCCATGGAAAGAAATGAACCCCAGATAAGTTTCAAGGGACCCATCTAAAGTCAGCCACAGTTGTGTTGCGATCTTTTGAGGATTAAGTTGGAACACCTCAGATACACCAAAATCTACCATCAAACCTTTGATTACACTAGCATCAGTAACTCTTAACAATGATGTCATAATGTAGACATTAATACTTATCGAATCACAGGGTGATGTTTTCTACCACCTTCAACAAAAAAAAAAGTTTGATATAGTTTCAAAAATCCAATGATCTCACCAATCCTTGTTACTTCACTCTGGGCGTGCATATAAGGACCAACACAGTGGTTACAAGACATAGGCATACCTAGAATTATATTCTTGTTAATACAAACTCAAAAGAATATTTTACAAATTAACTAATCCCATATAGAATATTCCATAAGTTGTACAACCCTTAAAAAGTTAGCTATACATACAAAAATACATAAACTAACACAAGTCTCTTAGTCAAATATTTCTTCTAGATTTGTACCAAATATAACAAGATTAAACTAACAATACCTCCACAGTATACATTGCAAGGATCCAAGCAAGTATTGGTCACGCATTTTCGAGTACACTTAGGAGTATGTAGTACGATCATTTTGACACACGGAGGATCACAGTTCTTTGGTCTGAAGTAAGAAAAATTGGTGAGCTCTTGGAATCGACTAGGATATTTTTTATTATACAAAATATTAGATATAATTAGTAAAGTTGTGATGTAAATGGCCACTAGCACCATAGACAACAGCAATGAACCCCAGGCAAGATTGGAGTCACAAAGTGGACGACTCATACGAGGGCAACCCTCAGGAATATACATATACATAGGACATATACATAGTAAGAGAGATACTTATAAACAAGGTGTTGCAAGGCAACACTCACCTCTTGTATTGTAAAGAAAAAACATTTATTACCTTGTTTCATTAATAACTTTCAAGCAATCTTGACGCTTAGAACTCTTTTCAACAAAGTCTGGTCTATTTCTTTCCAAATACTCTCTAACGGTATATGTATGTGCATTCTTGAAAAACTCTTCAGTGCTTGATATTTCGGATTCATTGGGTAGACTCCTAGACCTTGGACCTCGGACAGGGGACCGAGGGCAACAGTTAGGTATGTTTCGTTCTAACTTAGCCGACATTTCGCTGAACGGTATGTTTTCAGTTTGTTTCCTCTTTGAAGGCACTTTTACAATAATGCTCTTAAGAGGACGAGGTATATTTTCTGTAACCTCTTCGCTTCCAACACTATCTGATGTCTGCAAAATTAAGTTGTACGCAACACACTTCTTTTTTGATTTTTCTGTAATTTTAGACTTTTGTGTTCTGCATTTGTGTCGAATGCAGCAATGGTGGACTTGCTTACATTTATCACAATTCACAGAAGTAGTACTAGAGGTGTCGCAAGTTTTTAGTAAATTGTGTGATTTGCAGCGTTTTTGATGATATTTCTCGCATTCCTTTTTTATTTTATTAATCACCTTACATGTTGCTGAATCAGATGACGTAGTGGGAAAATCTGTTGACATTGGAATTTCAGACGATTCGGTTTGACACTTGGATTTAGACCTCTTTTTAGACAACTGCACTCCTTTATCAGCAAAAGTCTTAGCTGTTTCAATGTAAGCTTTATCTTTTTCAGGACCATTGTGTTTCTTAGAGCTATCATAGGCATCATTACTAGAGGATTTATTTTGTTCATCTGTACTATCATCAGTATCTAATAAATAGTTTAGAAGAGTCATAATCTCCTTAAAACACTTCTTTCTTTTGCTTCCCTCTACATCTTTTTTCGAGTACCGTTTTGTTATTCCTTGTATTACAGCTAACAAAGGATCTTTGTCTGTATCAACATCAGGAAGATTATCACTTTCTCTAATAGCAGATTTTGCCTCTTTTATACATTTCAAATCTTCCATTTTTAATACTTCATTACTTTTAGATTTTGCTGAAGATTTCGCGCTAGAACTTTCCGATTGACTTTGGATAATACACTTAGGTTGTTGGTCAGTACTTTGGATATTAGGCTGTTGATCAATTTTTATAGTATCTTCCGCATTTTTACTGCTGATTGTTTGTTTAAAATTATAGAGTTGAGACTGCTTTACAGTTTTATCCTTGTTTAGGTCAATTTGAAGCGATTCAAGATTTTCAAACTTACTTATATCAGTGTTAGTGCGAAATAGAGGTTTACGAGTATTAGCTTGGTCTTCTTTGGGATACGTATTATACTTAGGTGTAATTCCACAACATGTTTTAACTGTAGATGTATGAATAGGTACTGTTTTCTGCTTATCATTCGTTTTATTTGATTTATTATCTTCTGATTCATCCTGGCTCGTTTGTTGAAAAATCTTAGCGTCATTGCACTGGACGCTTTTAGTGCAATCTTCTCTTAAAGAGGTAAATTGTTCAACCACATCCGTTGACTCGGTCCCAACACCCTGAGATGTCATCACAGGACGCAACGACTCGATGTAATCAGGTTTCTTTGTACCTAAGTTTACTTTAAGCGTCATATTCGTGCCTTGTATCGGGATTGTAAATTGGTCAACGAATTTCGCATTTTGAACATCATCATCAGGGTCAATGTGAGATTGTACTTCTTTGTCTAAATGGACTATGCAAAGATTATCAGTAGTCCGTTTCTCTTGAACTTTTTCTAATTGTCTGGGTGTAACTTTAGTCGCTTTGCCACTCGATGACTGAATTTCTTTTTCATCAATCTGATCTTCAGTACCATTTTCAGAATTTGTTAATGAAACTTCTTTGTATTGTTCGCTAATAAGTTTAACACACTCATTATCATCTATAATATTAATATCAGATAGACAAGGGTCCGAAAGCTTTGGGTTTATGCTGATTTCAGTCTGAACGCTTCGAACAGCCTCATGAATAAAAGTTTTAGGTTTATCAATTTCTCCTTTGGTAATTCGTTTAGACTTTTGGTCTTGATCAGAGGACTGAGAACTAACACTTTTCACGCTAGATTTGCGATGTAACATTAAGTTTAAGTTTACATTTGTCTGTGAAGACTTTGAGTTCTGAGCCAAAGGTATATAACTTGAACTACTGTCCCTATGTAGTTCTCGTAAAATGTTAGTTTGAGCATCCTGTGTATTTACAGATTTTTGTTTACATTTACACACATCATCTTTACCACATTTTTCGTTACGACTATTCTTTGTTAATGAGTTACCCAATTGAACACTTTTATCAACTAATCGTGAACATTTGTATATGAGATATTTTTCTGGTACACTATACGCTGACATATTATTTTCGTCAGGACATAAACAAACATATTTAAGGTCTCCTGTTCCAGAACTAGATACAATTTCAGCTATATTACTAGGGGATTCCTTTGTGCATCGTATACATGGAGTATATGTAGGAAAATTGTTTTGAATTGTCTGCTTTTCTACAATATTATCGCTTGGAATATTAACCTGAACAGAACTATCAGTGACTCCGACTTTAGCCAGATCAGCGTGGAATGGACAACAGCAATAATGATGGTCTACTTTGCTACACCCTGCTTTTGAAGTTTGTATAGCACTCTGAATTTTACTTTTTAAGCCAGTACTTTTGTTTTGACCATTGGAATTCCCCGAAGAAAGTGTAAATACGGAATGACTTCTTTGTTTATTCGGAAAAGCATACATATCCGTATAAATGTTAGTATTAGTATGACCTTCTAATTTACTTGCATCGCCAGATCCATCATTATAATTATTTCTGGTCAAATCTTTTAATAAGCTCTTCAGGTTACTTCTCGTTTTAAGATCAGCCTGAGTTATTTGGGTAATTGCTGTTTCAGAACTAACCAGCTTTTGTTTTAAGAAATTCTCCTTATCTTTTAGATGTTTCTTGTACGCCTCTTCTCTTCTCAATGCTTCTAAATACTTTCTATAAAGTTCTTCAGAAGAAGTCCTAGTCATGCCTACATCAGATGAATTCTTTCCTTTACTAGATAAATCAGAATCAGTGTTAGAAATGAAAGCTGGTTTAGTTAAATTAGATGGAACTAATTTTTCAGAAGAAGAAAAAGATCGCAGATTTGGAGCACTTTGCGATGTTGATGCTACATCATTTGAATTAAATTTGTCTGCGCGTAGAATAGACTTCTTTGGTTTGGTTAATTTGGCTTTATCTTCAGTATTATTAGCATCGGAGCTGCTTGTTGTCGTATGATTTCTTTCTTTTACACCGGTAATTTTACTGTTAAAACTAAGACCTGAAAGAAAATCGGACGAACTACCATCATCTCTATAATTTGACTTGATAAGTCTTTGCACCACTTCTTTAATAAGTTTCTTTTTAAGGGTAGAATCACCGTCATGCTGCTGCAACACAGCTTTCAGTAAGTCAATGCTTTTTTCTAAGTCTTTGGTAAATGAATGTTTCGATCCTTTACTGGAGTCTGTAGTAAGCCCAGCACTTGATTCTAGACTAGATTTATTTCCAGCTATTACTTCCTTACTTTGGTTAATTTTCATATGGTTTTGATTATAGATATGGCCAGGCATATATTCAAAGCTCTCAGCCTCGGAAATAGGTTCTGTTCCTTTCTCTTGCGGAATATTTTCCTTATCAACTTTTAATTTGTTTTTGTTCTTCAATTTCTTCCTGGCGATCCTGAGTTTCTTTTTCCTATTTCTATTTTTTAATGTATTCAGACTAATCATTACAGGAAATTTTTGAGCAGTCAATGGAACATTATTCAGCGTGTTTGTCAATTCAGTTGATTTGTCTTTATTATGTATCAGAGTTGTTTGAATTTCTTTGTCAAGTTTTTCTTGTATATGTTTTTCTGTTTCAACATTCTTCTCTGGGGACACAGATATGTTTTTCTTTATGTTATCAATATTTATTCCACCATCCTTTTCAACATTAAAGGATATATGTTTGCTCAGATTAACACTTATAGCCTGTGGAAGGTTTGTTTGTGAACTATGAGGTACATTTAATTCAACGAGGTCAACATCTTTTTGATAGATTTTAGTAGTTTTCTTTATCAATCCCTTTTTCCCTTTAGACTTTGTTTCAGTTTCTTCAAGTGGTGTAGAATGTGACGTCGGGGGTCCCAATTCTAGATTTTGTCTAGAATCATGTGAATATTGTTGCTGCAAGGCCAGTCTCTCTAACGTGCTGAGGCTGGAAGCCGAGGTCTTCCTGTCACTTTCATTAGCATAACCAACATCGGCTAAAGAGTCCCACTCCAATTTCCTCTGCGATGTGATACTGCTTGTCGGTGAATGGGGCTTGTTCATAGAAGTATCTAGAGTTGCGTCGTTTGCTGAAAAAAGATTAAAGAAAACTTAACCACACGATAATAACAAGTTGAGTTATAGAAATAAACTATACATTTATGCTTTCATTATAAAGAAGTCACAAACAAGTCCACAGATATTAAGTGGCCATTCCTGGCCTTGGATATGTGACATCAACCCAGATAAGATTAAGATTCCGACCAAAGGTCAACCACAGATGCCTTGCTACCCCTGAGGTCTAAGTTGGAATGTCTCAAATAGATATGTCTTCCTTAACATACTAAATATTTAACATACCATTTTTTTTAATAAATTGAGTGATTCAAGAGGAAGGTTTATATGGAATTTAACGCTTGTGGAGTTGCGGGCAAAACCTTATAAAAACTAGTTAAACAGAGAATCACACTTAAATCTATACTTAATTTCTATCTTTGAGAGATACATTGGTGAATGTATAAATTCAACTTGCTTGTTCGGAATATGGTTGCGAGAGGATGATTTGAATGGTGCCAATGTCTAATTAGTTTGAGTTTTTTCATCAATGCATCTCTCTCCTTTTGATTGAGAACACTACAGACAGCAAAAGATGTGTTTTAAAGAGTTTCGTTATACCTGAATATTAATGGCAACATATGGTTATTATCTTTTCAAAAATGCAAACAAATAAATAAAATTGAAGTATTGATTTAAAAACAACATTTTTTTACTGGATGCATAAAAAAGTATACATGATACCTATAACTAAAAGGCAATTAATATTTTTTATCTGTCTGTCTGTTTGACTACTGTCACCTCCAAAATGCTGGACTGGTTTTGACGGGACTTCCACTGGAAGATAGCTGAAGGTCTGAGGCGGAACATAGGCTAATTTAATTATGTATTCCTTTTTACTTTTTAAATGCAGGTAAAACCGCAGGGATCAGCTAGTACAATATTATTAATGTAACTTAAATAAAAAATATACTCACACTTTTGTGACTGAATATCATAGGATTTAATTGATTCCTCTTCACTGTCTCGAGAATTTCCCGGAACAATTTCATCCGTGATAATTGGTGGTGAATCTGAATCAGATTTGTCATGTTCCCTGAAGTGCCTACTTTGCGGAATCACCTAGAATAACAAAATTTAAAAAAAAAGTGGTTAATGGCTTATTGTAGCTTGACTGCATCCTTTGTTGGGACAAAGTGGGACAGTTGAGACAAGTGGGTTGCTAAGGTCTTCAAAAAAAGAAAATAGCATTTGCTTACTCCGCCAATGTGTTTCATTGTAGGTAGTTACCATCGACCTTTTGAGGTCTAATTCTGGGCGCTGGCCTCTACTAATTTGATTATTGCCACTACACCTGGGGTTCATATCGAGGGTTCGGGAGCTATTTGTATTAAGTGACATTTTGGCCGATATTGAGTTATATATACATATTCACGATCAGCGGTTTATTTTAAATCCTTTGAGATCAGTTTTGTGATGATCAGAGCACTTTATTAGCACTTTGCAAATTGCAATAGGTGTTGATGTTACAGAAGAAGATACTGCTGCCCATTTTCTGGATTTTTCCCTAAGTCTAACACTACATAGTATAAAACAAAGTCACTTTCTCTGTCCCTATATCCCTATGTATGCTTAAATCTTTAAAACTGCGCAACAGAGTTTGATGATGTTTTTTTTAGTAGATAGAGTGATTGAAAAGGAAGGTTTGTGTGTATAATAACATGAGTTTTTCTATAGTATATTTAGTATCAGCATTGCACCCGTGCGAAACCGGGGTGGGTCGCTGGTCACCTACAATCTTCTGTGACATTCGGGAGATTAGATCGATTGGTGTTAATCAATTCAGACATACATGGCAAAGAACAAGTCAGTGGTTAACCAAGATTTGATGTTATAATATACCTTCAAAGCGTCTGATAAGGGTTTACTAGTTTTATGGAATCAAATGGTTCCAATAGCTGATTAACAAGCCCTTCAAAACACACAACAACGGCATAACAAATAATGTTTCTACTTTATAGTCCACCAAAACGGCAGCACTTAACATTGCTATTATAAAACAGAGATCATGATGACCCATGTGACAGAATGGTTACCGTACCAGCCTGATGCGGAATGGGTCCCGCGTTCTATTCCCGACCAGACATTGAAATTATGAATTTAGATTTCTGTTCTGGTTCTGGGTGTTTGTGTATTTGTGTATGTGTGTGTCCATGGCACCCACGACACAGAAGAAAATCCTATTGTGTGGTTATGAGTGTAGAAAGCGTTTAAGTTTTTAAGAAATAGACTTTTTAGTGACTCTGGTGTTAAACCACAAATGGTCCAACCAAGCTTAAAACCTATTCCATATCAACCTCTATTGTGTAGAATTATAAATTCATTATTTAGACGTCTGTTTCAGGCCCTCATGATCACCGTTAGGCCACAAGTCCTGGAAATTTTGTTTGATACACATAACGATTACGTAAATATTAAAGGTAGGAAAAATAATACCTGTGAATTGGATGTCTCAGGCACGGAACACTTAATAGAAATTCTACACAATTCAGTCGAAGATTCACTTTTCTTTTCTCCAGAGTCAGACGAATCATTTTGGGACTTCATGTTTCGCCAAAAGGTTCCCGCGGGGTCCCTAATCTCATTTGGCGCCGTTGATAACGAAAAAAATTGTTCCAAATCCCTCTTACGCCCAACTTTTTTGTAGTAATCCAAAATCAAATTGTTAACAGCCGAATGAGACGCGTCAACCGAAACATTATCATCTCGTAAATCCTCTACATTTTCCATTACTTTGATTAAATTTTACGTAAAAGTCAACAACCACATCACGATTTATCTTCCTTTTTCAAAAATAACAAAAAGTCAAAAACTGAACAATAACCTTGTGTAAACAAAACAAATGTATTTTAAATTCAAAATTCAAATATTTGACAGTTATTTTGACACCCTTGACAGTTAGGCTTGATTTGTTGCTTTTTAATGGATCTCTGTAACCATGAATTCTTTCGTTTTGGCCTAACTTAATTTACAAAATTTGTTTGACAAACATATAAGTACATTATCTTCCTAATCTTCCTACGTATGGTTCTGAGCTTTATTTGTGTCAGTAATGACACAGAGTTAATTAGTTACAATTTCGTATTCCACCTAGAAATAAAAATCATCGTACAATTGTGACTTGGCCCTTGGCCTAATGTTAGTACCTTTATACATAGGCAATTTCACCTGTGCATCAGTCTTACTCAAAGTAATGTTCCTGTTGCCAACTTTGATATTGTTGACTAAATTGAGAGCACTGATTTCAGTTATCTTAACCACACTGAATAGTCCTTTTCATGAAAAAAGTCCCCTGGCCGCGGCGCTAGTGTAGAGAAATGAAATGTTGCCAACCTTAACATTTGAAACTGCCCAATATTAAAATGTTC
>DWPV01007088.1:0-10965 GCA_018251915.1 Urbanus proteus proteus
AAATAATCATTTGTTTTATAGCATACATTTTTGCACAGTATTTGTATAATGGCCACTTTAAATTTACTTTCTGTGAAGTTCGTGATATGGTAAGGTATTTTATTGTAGTAGCAAATGCAGTTGCACATGAATAATTTAGCCACCTTACACAATCTACGAGTATATTTAGGTACTACAAGTTTATTTTTATTAAAGTATTAAAACTATAATGGTTACTGTCTTCTTTCTCCAAGACCATTTGATTTTTTACGATAAATAAAATATAATTAATCTTATCACCTACCTCCTTTTACGACTCAAATTGAGTCTTTAAATATACATTCTTAACTTACACTTATTTTTAAACTTAATAACTAGACACCTATTGTTCGGAACAACCAAACAGTAGTTTGAACAAATATGGATGAAAAACTTACTTTAATAGTAACCAGTAAGTAACTACATATATATTATATGGGTTATAATTATTGTAAATAAGTAATGTTATGTAAATAGTAGGTAAGGTTAGCAAAAATGAATTCGAACAAAAATAAAATCATTATTTTCTGCGTAAATCGTATTTCTATTCACATTCAATGTAATCCCGGTTTTTTATGCATTCATTTGTTTTTTTTTTAATAACAAATTAGATTGTGATTAATACATTTTATGAATAATTACTTAATTAAACTCAAAATGTCGACGTTCTTACTACTGGGCACGAATCACATTTTAATGTGAGAGGGAGTTTAGTCAGAGTCCATCACGCAGACCAAGTGAGAATTGGTAGATTTGTCACATTCGTCATTCTTTACGTATCATAAAATATTTATTTATTTCATTTTTAAAAAGACGACCCGCGTGGCGGAGCGGCTACCCTACCGGTCTGACATCCACTGCGTGTTCCGCATTCCATCCCCGGCGAGACATATCTATAGGTTCCTGTTCTAGGTCTGGGTGTTTGTGAATTCGTTTAGGTATGTTCATGGTACCCACGACACAGGTCAAAATCCTACTGATAGCCCCAGGAATGCAGAAAGCGTCTCTTTTTATTTCAAACACACACCTGAACCTACCTAATTTGCTAGCTATACACTGAAGCGAAGTTTTTCCTTATCCTGATTTACCATTACCGACCTTATCAAATCTGCATTAATCTACTGACGTTATTTCACAACATAATTATGAAAAGACTTACGTCACCCAATTGGTGATACTCCGCCTTCATCTGTGAACAATAAGTAATGAATATTAGGAATAAATACCTTTTTTACTTATTGAAGAAGTGTCTAACAACCTTGAAATTGGAAAACTACAGCGCTTGACACTGCTGTTATTAGGCCAAATTTGGTGGTACCCTTGGAGTCCAGCCACAGATGAAGCTGTAACGTTGAACAAGTATGTCTCCCTTACAACGCCAAGGTACCTACAAGATCTATTGAGCACTACTGGAACCACCGATATTTTAGGTATCGGAAAAACAAGCAAAACGCTCATGAGCCCATGCTTGTAAAGGTTGCGAAGGTATGACATGGGATTTAAATTAAATGAAAAATAATATTTCTTACCTCTTGCACCATGTCCTCAACAACTGGTTTTAGAGCTGGGTAACTGTGCATTATGTACATCAAATGTCCCAACTCTGGGTTTAGACGATTCTTCAAAGACATATCACCCTGGAAGACCACAAAGTATTTTAATACAAACTTGTGCATTAAAAATTAGGTATCTACATAATATTTTTATCAGATTTTAATATATGAAGATATGTCTTGGATCTAGATGTGATCATCATGATAATCGATAATATCGATGTGCATAATAATAACTTTGGAAAGCGATGAACTCACCTGAAATTCAACCCACTTGACTTATGTGATCCAATTCATCCTTACCTAAATTAATAGATCGAAAAAGATATAGTGACGTCATAAGAGGAACTTAGGAAAGACGAGGGCCTTTATAGTTCTATCCACTCCTATCATCAGTAAGTCAGTAAATACTTACAGCCTTAACATCCTCCATTGCAGCCATGTTAAGCAAGCTGGTAGAGAATAATGGATTGTCATACTGCTCGAATATGAAGATCAGGTCCTCCATGTGCTGGCTAGACAAGATAGAACTGAGGGTTCTGTACTCCTGCACCAGGTTTGGCAAGCAGAGAGCTAGTTTGGTTTTGTATATTGCTTCGTCAAGTATCTTGGTGATTCTCTCGGCCTGGATGTGGCATTCCAGATCTATTGGTGATGCAGCTAGAATGAAAAAAAATAATGTTCGTTTTGTTTTAATCAGACGATGTACCTATCAAAGTATACAAAATGTTGATAAGTTACGGTTAGCAATGCGTAAAAAAGACAGTAAACTTGAATAATTAAAGAATTATTTTGCGTATTCTTCCAGTTTCCTGTAACATTTTTCGTCCCTCTCATACAAAAATACGTATTCCTCAGAAGATCTCCCAACTTCAATATACTCTACATTTTTTTTGTTGATGAGGGGCAACCTTCAAAAGGTACCCGACGCCTTAAGAGCGACGCCGGGTTATATGGGATTTTTACCGCACGAGGCACGGTGCCGTTCCCCGATGACAGACTTCAGCGCTCGACAGTGGAAGACTCTGGGAACTCCAATATACTCTACCTAATACATTTTATTGCCAGCCAGATAGAAGCAGTATAGATTTTAATATGAAACGTAGCAGTTACTTAACGCAACCCATCATTTCTAGTATTACGCCATAATATAGATAACCATAAAGTTAAATAAAAAATGGATTACCATTGTCTTTAGTAAAATCTTCTTCTCTTTCCTTATCACCTTCTGTACCCGATCTGCTACTGCCTGTCTTAGAACTCTCGGAGAAGGTAGATGGTGATTGAAGAGTGCCCACAGATTGTGCATCCATTACAATAAAAACTCAATGAGCTTACGACAGATATACGCTTTTCAATCAATAAAAATACTATGATAATAGTAGTAGGAAGTCGTCGTTATAATAAATCGTGATAATAATCTGCTTTGAAAATCGTTTTAATCTTTCAAATCAAAGTAACAATAACAATGCTGAGTAGTTACTATAGCAACAAATGAAATAAGCAAAGAGATTTTTATGCATGGATACGTGATTTTTATTTTTTTTATAAATTTAACCTAACGAAAAGGCAGTCGGGCCAACACCAGAGGAGTCGCCAATGTTTCGCCGGCTTTGAAGGAGAGCTCTTTTGAATGTTATTGAAAATAGGTTTAATATTTACTGAACACTTTCCTATAATCAGGCTCAGGCTCTTTAATTCTGCTGATTCTATTACCTTAAGGAAGGCATAATGTATTGAATATAATGTAAGACATTCGTAGGCAAAGACAATAGCGAATAGTAGTATCGACTCAGTCTCTATCCGCTAGTTTGATCGATATTATACGTCTACCCACTTAAAACTTAATCACTGGTAACATGAAAGAAAGAGATGCAAGATCACACGGCAACAAAGTGTTAGAATGCACGCCAATAAAGGACAAAGCAAACACTATTTCGCGTGTTGCTGCGATACAATAATTAGTTGGTTCAATAATTTCCACTCACTTCACTTAATTTCAGCGGAGAGCTCTGCGTTCTCTTTCAATCTTACTATTAACCAAAACTACTAATTTATTAACGATACTTCAGGTTTCAATCCGATTGAATTAACACTTAGACTGCCGATAAGAATTTTTACTGGACACAAATATTAAAACGGCCTAAAAATGCCCAAGAAGAGCAAGGTGAATAAGTTGGCTCGGATGTCTGATGAAGAACGTGCTAGGTAATGAGCTTTTTAATTTTTCTTTAATAAAATAGGTATCTACAAAATTTTTAAATTATAACGTCAAGTTCGATCCTTACACTTAAAACTTGATCAGTATGAGTTGATCGAAGAGTGATCTTTACACTTAAAATTTGATCAGTATGATCGAAGAGTGATCTTTACACTTAAAATTTGATCAGTATGATCGAAGTGTGATCTTTACACTTAAAATTTGATCAGTATGATTAAAATGTGATCTTTACACTAAACATTTAATCTTTGACAGATATCTCCAGCATCGCGCAGACCTCGAGGAGGAGGCACGTAGAAGAAAACGGGATCTCATCGCCAGATTCATTAAGGTCAATATCTTTTAAATATTCCATTTAAATAATAGTATAAACAATATCCAAATATCGTGCAATACCTGTAGTACCTACATATGTAGGTATATTTGGCTATTTTGTCTCTAGACAACTACATATATCGCTGGATTAGAATCATCACGAAGAAGACGCAATTCGTTAATGGATAAAGGCGGTAAAATCGTATCTGGAGTTGATTACAAATGAGATGAGCATCAGTGGCCACTTACCATCAAGAGGACTAGGTCCATACTTCCGGATCAAGACTTAGGACGATACTTCGACAAAGGGAAATTCTAATTTACTGTCAAGTAGATGTCTCATACCCGTTAAGTAAAATGTACCTACATTAAATTCAATGTACCTATTCTTTATTTTTTAGAAAAAAATGGACAAAGAGGAATCTTACAGCAAAATGAACACAGCTAAGATTAACCAACAGTGGCGCTATATTCTTCGGAAAATTAAATGTAAACAAATGGCTTCTGATATTCAGGTAAGATTATTATAAATTCATTATTGCATATACTTATAACATTCTATGCTAAGGTATATCATAATATTTTGTACAAGTTATACTAATACTTCCAAATAAAATACACATATGTACCTATGAGGCGTATTTTTAAGATCAGCTTTTTACTTTAAATCATTAATTACGTATTTGGTATTGTTTTAAAAGGATGTTTGATTTTAAAAGATTTCATGTACCTACTACGCAAGTTTTCTTGTTCATCTTAATTTTTCGTCTCCAGGGCATGATTATCAGTTTTAACTTCCTCACTGAGAGGAAGGACAGGTTGATAGGGTCCTTGGTAAAAGCTATCGACGACTCCGATGAGCAACATCGTCGCGCCTTCCAGACACATACAGAGACTCTGAGCTACTTTCTAAGTATGACTTTCATTATTAGCTACTTAGCTTATAATAAGTAGTTTTTATAAGTTATGAAATAATGGAACTGTTTATTTCTAAAATTTATTTTAGAAATTCAGTGCCTTTATACTGTAGGTACTATTTTTGATATGTAGGTATATGAAATATGAATAAAATATTTGTTGTAACAATAAAGTGGTAGAGTTAACTTAGTTTACTGGTTTCCGTTAAAAGGCAACATACGTATTGTATAATTGTATTGTAATAGCTTACCTACTTATATTTTAATGAATGTATGCGCGTGCGTTATCTATGAAGGAAATAGTAGGTAGATATAGCGGAGTTGGTACATGCTGCACATATTAAAACAGTAAATCATGAACTGTTGTTAAGTACTTTAAGTATCTTATAACTAATGTAATATTGTTAACACATTAATATGTTTGCATTTTTTCTTTCTTTGCCAAGGAATCGGCAGCCAACGCCTTGACAAACTCCAATCGGAATATGAGCACCAAAAGAATAATCTTCTTGAAAATTGGGACAAAGATGAAATGGATATATCCGAGAACCAAGACAGGGCTGAGTTCAAGCTAACTCTCATTGCGTATATTCAGGACAGAGATTTCCAGAGCTTTAAGAAACAGAAGGAAATAGAACGAGCAACTGCAAAAAATGATGCTAGATTGGAAGTGAGTAATTTCTTTTATGGATCAATCGCATTTGATAGCCATATGATGATCTGACGCACACGGAGTTTTGACAGGAACTCTTCGGTTAGGTGCTCATTTTTAATAGATACCTGAGAATCTGACGTAAAAAACAACCAGCTTAATATAAAACATTGTTTTATTTACATAGCGATTTAACTTAATTATTATAGTAACTTAATATATTATTAAATTATAGTCTTAAAAATAAAGCTACGTTAATGATTTGTGCAACACAAGAATTAATTTTAAATACCATAACATGTTTTAAAGTTAATGAAATCAAAATTTCAAACTGAAGTTAATAACGTCTAACAAAATGCAAAACAAAAAAATATGTCACATCCTAACATCTTAATAAAATACAATATATCTGTGAGTATAATATTAATGTCTAACTTAAAACTGAAAATCATCTTTCCAGTCGTCGCAATTAGCTCTCCCTTTCTCCGACATACACATGAGTAAGTTCTTGGAAAATTCACATTTATCTTCAGTGTTTTCTGCAATAATCAGTAATATTAAAATTTCTACAGAAACAGTTATATACGGTAAAATATGTCGAAGCACTCATTGAACTTTAACTAACTTGAGGGCAACCAAACATTCGTCCAAGCGAAGCGATAGCGTATGAACTACAAAATTTTACATCGAGGACTGAAACGAAATATGCTTTAGCCTTCGATCAACAAATTGTTGATCGAAGGCTAAAACAAATTTAGCATATTTAAATTATATGTTTATATTATACGCTTCGATTAATGAAAACGCTGCGAATTTCAAGTGATATTTGGAGCGTATTTTATTTATTTATTTACATGCTTCATGGTCCTCGAGTATGTCTCTGTTACATAACCTAATCAACTTACCATTATTCAATATCTGAAAACACTCCTCAATTGATTCCTGCAAGAAATCCTTCAAGTCATCGTCTTTCACATCCTTGGTGATTGCGTGAGTCACCAAGTACCGGTCCGGCATTCCATTTTCACCAGTCTGCGGGGTTATTGCGTATCTCAGTTGACAAATCAAAGTGAGGATCATTTCGTGAAGTGAGCAACAAATAACTGTCAAACTACTTAATTCGTATTGCGTAACGTCAGTTGTCAACTAACATGACGTCATGCGCATTACCACTTAACGATACGCACTGTAAGGCATTTTGACAGTTGTTTTCGTATCGATATTTTGTAATTTGGTATTCTCTAAGGTTAGTGGATATCAAATTTGATCAACACTGACGTTGTAGTGAGAATCGTGAAATAAACTAGTAAGGAGTAGTGTTTTATAAATTCAAAGTGATCAACACTATTAGCCGACCATTTATAAAAGCAGGAACTGTTGTATTAAGGTTAAAGTAAAGCGTTACATCTTTTTTTGTCAGTTTAAATGTGTTAATGTTTGACTTTTTGTGAATATTTGAAGTTTGATTTTATCTTAAAAATACCTTTAAATTATAGTACACTTATTTTGTGTTTAATTTCATAGGGTAAATTATGTCACGTGCGGTTCTTTTGGCATATTTGGAAAAAAAACGCCAACAAAGTGTTTTAAGAATTACAAGGCGCCGCTTGCGCGATGCAAGCGATCCCTTGCAGTTGCCCGAGAGTGACTTTGTTGCAAATTTTCGGCTTAGTAAAGCAGGCTTTCGAAGTGTTTTGGAAACTGTTGGTCCTCATTTACAAAGGACGCGAAGGTCGACTGGTGTGCCCCATGAGCTAAAAGTGAGTTAATTCTCAATCTACAAAAATATTTGCATTTTAATAAAATACACTTAATAACAATACATAGTTATAGTTATGAATATATAGATATGTTTATTATTACCTAAAAATATTAATTTACAATAAATGTCACGTTGCAGGTCTTGGCCGCTTTAAACTTTTATGCCTGTGGGTCATATCAGAGAAGTGTGGGTGCCGCCTACTTCTGCAATATGTCCCAGCCTACATTTAGTAAATGCTTACGTGAAGTCACTAATGCACTAAATGTAGGCGAAATTGTCCTTAACTACATAAAGTTTCCATCGTCTCAGAGACAGAGGGAGATCATAATGCGAGAGTAAGTTTAAAATAAATACAATAATTTAATAATTCTTTGTTTGTTTATTTATTGTTAAAAATGTATTCATATAATTTTCAGCTTTATGGAAAAATTTAATTTCCCTGGTGTTATAGGGTGTATTGATGGCACTCACGTAGCATTGATAAGGCCAAGAGAACATGAAGAGGCATTTTTCAATAGAAAAAATTATCATTCATTAAATGTTTTAATAGTAAGTATAAATAACATTTACCTTCATCTTGAACCCAATTATGTCAATTGTACAATTATCCTTTTATCATGACATATATGCATAATATGTAAAATCCCCTATACTTTTTCTTTGGTAATGTTATAAGCTGTATTTAAAATTTGATGAATAATATGTATTTTTTACAGATTTGTGATTCCAATTTAAATATTATACATGTGAATGCATCGTTTGGGGGTTCATCACATGATTCCTATGTTTGGAACCAAAGTGCAATTAAACCCATTTTGGAGAGATTGCACAGAAATAGAGAAATCTGTTGGCTTTTAGGTATGTATTATACCTTATGTATAGAATATGATTATATAAATAGTTATATGGTTGTAATGCAATATGTGATTTAAATTTTACTATAGTAAAGGCATTGTTATATTGTTTCCAGGTGATTCTGGCTATGCACAGCGTCCTTGGATGTTAACACCAATTTTAGGCACTGCTCCAGGAACGCCAGAACGTCATTACACTGACCTTCATTGCCGTGTGAGAAATACTGTAGAACGGTGTATTGGAGTACTAAAGGCAAGGTGGCGGTGTTTATTGGCACATAGAGTTCTTCACTATGACCCTGTTACTGCTGGGAAGATAGTGAATGCATGTGTTGTCCTGCATAATATCGCCAACATGCAGAATGCTTCAGTGCCTGAACTACAGGTTGACGATATTGACAATGATCGTCATAGCCAAATCAGTGAACAGGTATCGAGGAGTGAAGAGATCCCAGACGATACTAGGGATACCATTGTATCTAGGTTATGGAATGCAAGGAGATAGATACATTTTAAGTTTTTTATTTTTATTGTATATTATTACTAGTTTTTACATGCAAATGCTATGCTATGCTTCCACCACGATGGTTGTCCCGCTCATTTTCGTCTCTGCGTGAGACAATAGTTAGATGCCACTTTCCCTCAGCGATGGATCGGTCGAGGATCATAGCCATGACCCGCAAGATATCCGGACTTAACACCTTGCGATTATTATTTATGGGGTCACATGAAATCTCTGGTGTACACAACACCACCAAACAATGAAGAAGAATTAAAATCACGTATCATCACCGCTGATGACAAAATAAAAGAACACACAGGGCCAGTTACACGAACAGATTTAAGGAAATGGCTTCATGCTTGCATAAGAAATCGCGATCGTCAGTTTGGGCAAGATTTAAATTAATAGATTATAAAAATAAAGATGTCTCTATAACCAGAGAATATTACGCAACAATCTTGGACCGGTTTGAAGAAGCCATCAAAGAAAAAAGACGAGAAAAATTAACTAGAGGTGTCCTGCTGTTGCACGACAATGCGCCCGTACACAAGCACTGCATAAGGTTTTGATATTTTAAATCACCCACCGTAGTCAGCAATCTAAACATTTTTTTATTACTTTGGATTTAGTAGATGACTTTGTTAGTAATCAACGAAAAGAATATCTGGAAGTCTTTATTGATCAGGATACCTTTTGTGTTGCGATTGAAAGAAACCGGACGTCTAACCGAGTGAGTTATCATATTCCATTCATATTTTGAGTTTTAAGAACCTACTTTGTTAGAAAATTTGCATTTGTTGATTATTGAAAAGTTTCCGAATCGTCGTTTTGATTTACAAGCTTGTAAGAATCCTGCTGCCACCATTAAATATATTACTAAAGAGGATATAGAACTTTTTTATAATGTTAAAGAAAGCAAATTGCATTTTCATTTGCGGGCTCGCCTTTGGGCGTCGCGTACGGAAACTTTCGGTATGATGATCCGTTCGTTATGGACCGCCGTTTTTGTTATAGATTTTTGGAGAAAATGTTTAGTGATATTAAGTCTCCAAAGGTCAGTTGAGAGAGCGAACAGGATAAGTACGATAGGTGTTAAACGAAAGCAATTGTATTTGTATGGTCCTACTAATGTTGGTAAAAGTACATATGTTGAGAGGTTGATTGGTAGGAATAATTTAAAGTATGTTTTCTATCCTGGCGTTGGTAATTTTTTATGCAAGGGTTTAGAAAATTTAATTCATACATATAATAAATGTTTTCAGCTTATGGGAGACTATATTAAAAAAATAGATTTATAGTTTTATTTTATTTAAATTCCATTCATCCATTTCACTCCACGACCTTTTGGACCTCCCCTCGTATGTAAGTCTTAATAAAATTGTATTAATTTGAGTCAATTTCCAATTTAAAAAAATTACTTTATCTTTGTATTGTTTATATGGAGAATATATATGCCGCAAATACATTTAAACAATATTATTACACGCTGTCTGATAAGGAAGATAAATCTCAAGAAACAAAGAAATAAAATTTAAAAAGAAATAATTCTAATGATAACTTGGACTCGATATTCGAAGCGCCAAAGACAAAACATAGAAAACTTTCATCGTCAGTATCTAGAGCTCAACGAGATGGTCGAACAGTCAATATAACGTCTAATAGAGATGATGAAGCACATTCGTCGCATTTGATAAAAATTGATATTTATGATTTGAACAAACTATCCAACGTTCCAGAGTCCCAACATTAGAAACATGCATCTCTGAGAATTAAATATTACACCCACGAAAACAGTATAACACACAAAGAAATTAATCATGTTATTTGCAACGCGACGCGAATATGCGCTGGAGGACTCACGTCAAAAAAACGGGAAGAGCTAGAGTTCAAATACTCGCTGGCGATACATAATAAAATATTAATATATAAACAAGTCCTTATGCCAGTATGGACTTATGGTATTCAACTTTGGGGCTGTACCAAAGATAGTAATTTGTTAATCATTCAAAGATTCCAGAATAAAGTACTTATTGTAAACGCACCTTGTAATGTAAGAAACAAAAATCTACATCGGGACTTCAAAGTAGACCTTGTAAAAAAGTGATTCGTACGTACGCAGAAAGTCATCAAAAAAGACTTCACCATCACGTCAATATCGAGGCCATCCAGCT
>DWPV01007089.1:0-10965 GCA_018251915.1 Urbanus proteus proteus
TTCAGCGCATTTTGTTTATTTATATATTTACATATTTGAAGTCGGTTCTTTTTTTTGTTAAAAATTATATTATTTAATTTATATTTTATCAAACTACATAGGTACTTAATTCTGCAGTTATTATTACTATTAGGTATATTTTCCTAGCATTTCCGTATATGAATTTAACATAACTTCTGTAAAAAATATTAATCGGCTACCATCCAAAAGAATCCAAAATGATGAAAATATCAACAAGCTCCGTTTGAAACACCCAAAATGAAATTTTCAACAAGCTACAGAAAAATGTTATTTAAAAACTCCTTTACGAGAAAACTGACGTACGGCGCAAGTCGTGATGGGTTTATTTTCAAAACGAAAACCTAAATATTTCACATTTCACAGTTTCTATATAATTTTTCTACTGACGGTTTCATCAACTGTAAATTCAAATAAATCTGGTTTGTTTTAGTTTTCCTCTTTGAACGGATATTCTGTTCTGAAAAAATATCGTCTGTTTATTTATCAATCAGTCATAAAATCAACCGTTTGATTGCCAAGATTTATAGGCAAAACAATATTTACTTTATTTTTCAACCTAGACAGACAGACCTAATTTTATAACGTCACCTACGTGAGTCTTAGTATACCTACAAATTTATCGTAAAATTTCCGAAAAACATAATTTGTCTCAGTCCTCTGATGACACTTTATTCATGAAATGAATTAGAAGTCTTAAAATGTGTGTGCAATTTGCAGAAAAATAAACAGACTGTCATCAACGCCTTGAATAAAGATAATAAATCTGTTGTTTTTGCCAATTCGGTAACATTTCGTAGTAGGTAAAGCTAATTTTTTTATTTACGAAATTGATATCGCTAGTGAATTCCATCTCACGTTAATTGGCATGACGTCATACTGATTAAGGGCAGTAGGCTCAGTGGAAAGCTTGCGATTTGGCTGACTAATAAACGTACCGTTACACTATCTATACAAATAAATAAAATTGAAGTGTCTGATTGTAATTTCAAAATATCAATTTTTTACTCAATGCATATGAAAGTATACACGACACCTATAACGAAAATGCAATTTAAAAAATGGCTGTTTGTCGGTCTGTCTGTTTGGCTGAGGTAATCTTCTAAAAGAGCGATTATGATGGGACTTTCACTGAAAAATAGCTGAAGGTCTAAGGCGTAACATAGGCTACTTTAATTTTTGCAAAATCCATTAGCGCGCGCTCCACGCGCATGCGGCCGCAGTCGCAGGGTGTTACCTATGTTTAAATATGTATTCCTTTTTACTTTTTTAACGCGGGGACCAGCTAGTATCATATAAAATCTATATTTAAACTTCCGCCAAAAGTCTTAAAATACATTCCTGTTTTATTTTCTGGATGACATCAGATGAGGCCAAGGTTATAAATATAGGCGAATGATTATATCTTGATACTGAAATGCAACGCTTATGTAGATCAAAAATACAGGTTGTTTTAATTTCAATATTTGTAAAGATATGTAAGATATGTAAAGATTATGATTTCCGTTGTACCTTTTTTGTATTATGTAACAACTAAGTAACAAACGATTATGCAGTTTACCTTTGTAAATGGTCACTACCGCCCATAGACATCTGTAACCAACTTTACATAAAACAGGGGTTTTATCTGAAGATTTCCAATGTAAAAACCATGTGGTTCTACCTTATAAAGGCAGTGTACACTGTTGTGTTCTGGCTCGAAGGGTGTAGTAAGGAAGACATACTTCGAGGCGTTCCAACTTAGTCCTCATATAGCAAGTCATTTGTGGCCAACCTCAGGCAAGATCCTGTTCATATCTTGAGTTGATTAGAAATGTCCATGGGCGGCAGTGGACACTTACAATCAGGTGGACTGCATGCTCGATTGCTACTTCCACGTTATAAAAAAGCCAATCCCAGATGCGTTGCAAAACTACATACCTACTTCTTGTATGGCATAAAGAATTTTACTCAAATATTTATTTTATAGTACAAATAAACTTTGTAGTCATAGTCATATCTTTCCATGTACAAAGCTTTGAGCATCGAATAGTTTTGGACCAAAAATAACTCAATTCTTGTTTTTCTCTTCGCAAAAACACAGTTTACCATTCCGAGTTGGCTTAAAAAAACTATGACTTAATATTGGCTGAATAAATCGTCATAATAGTCAAACTGTCGTCCCGGAATATATGGTGCTGGTTGCGCCAATAATGGACGGATTTGAATATGACGGCAAGAGTAATAGAGTGAATGAAACCGCACGATTCTTACGACACGTTATAATTCTCACTTTTTAAGACGTATCTTTCTGTGATCGCTTCAATAATATTGAGAACTGAGGGTTATGGTTTGATTTTGTTTTTTTTTTTTTATACGATCGAAGTAGCAAACGAGCATGCAGTCCACCTGATGGTAAGTGGCAACTGCCGCCAATGGATATCTGTAATCAACCCCAGATAAGATCAAGGTCCTACCTGAGGTTGACCACAGATGCGTTGCTACCCCTGAGGACTGAGATGGAACGCCTCGGATAAGTATATCTCCCTAACCACACCCTTCAGACCAGAACACAGCAGTGCTGAACACTGCTATTATAAGGCAGAAATAGGTGTGGCGGTAGTGCCACCAGAGTCGAACCACAAAGAGTTCTACCACCTTCACTTGGTAGCACTATCGTCACAACTATTTCTACCTAATACCGATGTTAAGAGCTATTGAGTGTGGTAACGAAAACATACGTACTTCTGAGGCATTCTAACATATTTTTTTAAAGTAACAACGCATTTTACGTTGATAAAACAAGTGAGTGGCAGTTGCCCATTTACCATTATGACGACATGCTGATATACTAGTTCTATATATGTATAATGTTAAAAAAAGCCCGCATCTTGCTAATATTAGCAGAAAGTTTGTGAGGATGGATGGATGTTTGTTACTCTAATACTTAAGAACGGCTGAATGGATGTGGATGAAATTTGCTGCAGACTAACATATAGGCTACTTTTTATCCCGGGAAAATGAGCAGTTCCCGTGGGATACATTTCTTTTTATCGCTGTGTCAATCTCGCGACATGTTTATTGATTTACTTTTCAAACGCTGGTGAAACCGCGGGGTAAAGTTTTTCTAAAGGACAATCAGATATTGGATTATTAGATTGAAAATAATATTAATTGTACACTTTTAAACCATCAAAAACAAAAGCAATTGTTAAAGTTCATTATTTATTAACACGATTTATACAGTGATATTTTAATTTTAGCACGGGGAATGCCAAGAGAATGGATTTATGTTGGGAATTATTCAGTTAACTGAAACAGCGCGACACATGATAATTTTATTTAAAACATTAATTAAGTCGTCATGTGTTTGTATTGTGGTCTATGTGTGTATGTGTGTGTAGTGTCATACCGTGTTATGTCACTTATGTCAGTCAAGAGTAGCACCCCTCCCTCTCTTTCAGTAAATGTCATGGGAAGTGGCTAGAGGACAAGGCCCAGGAGGTGGGCAGCAGGTGAAAATGGTAGAACCCCTTGTGGTTCGACTCTGGCAGCACCGCCGCCTCATCTATTCCTACCTTATAACAAGAGTGTTAAGTGCTTGCGTGTTCTGGTTTGAAGGGTGTGGTAAGTAGTGGTTCTGGTTTGAAGGGAGACATACTTAACGGCATAAAAGGGCAGTGTCTTGCTGTGTTATATAAATATCTGTGGCGGTCTTCAACACTCACGTAAATACGTCAATAAAATGCAAATACGTAATGTCAGCTGCGGATTTAGAAAACATCTCATTAGAAGAGGCTTATGGCCAGTAGTGAACTAATGAATGTTTATTTTAGAAAATAAAAAAGAAACCTCATCTTAGTGCTAATCCTCAGATAAATAAAATACGTAGATTGCTCACCGCCCTGTATTTAAATACTCAAATATTCACTCAAGTGAAGTCAAAAAAACTACGCTACTTTCATGTATTTATACGCACACACTTACCTACACAAACTAGCGTAGTTTCTTGTCAGTACCTTTACTTTATTTACGCTCACATCACTTTTATAACCTGACCGTTTTAAAAATGGCTTCATTTTTTGTTAAGATTGATAGATCTATCTTTATTTATCTGAGTGCTAATCATAAAACCACGTTCTTAAGCAAACAAGATAGTTTACACAATTCTTCGGTTTGAGATAAAGCTTCAAGAGAAACTAACTGAACTGATACATTTATGCATATTTGTATTAATTAGAAGCCCAGGGAAGCATGAAGCCATCCTTGTTGATTTATTCGCAAGAATAATATTTGTTTAACTAATTTATGTCCTCTACTGAGTTGATTGTTTTTGACTCGTCAATCAGGTTACAGGATTCGTTATATTTTTCTAAGATACTTTGATAGATTCCCGTGTTTTATGTTGCTGCACCGATACGAATAAATACCTTTTCTTAAAATAAATGTGATGTCTTAAATCGTTTAATAAATCATAATTTAAAATGTCAAGATTAAGATGGATTATATTGTATGCTTCCGTAGTTCGAAGGGTAAGTAAAGTCGACGGTCACGAAGGCTTACATTGATAAAATTGCTGCCGTTAAGCGCTGCCAGAGGACATATAATTGGTTTACATGTCTGGAATCGTGGTCAACCACTGCTGGGCACGGATGTCGTCTCATAGTGAGACATGTTGTAGACCACATTCCTCCGCGCTGTGAATTGATAAATTTCATACACCTTTGAGAACATTTAAGAACTCTCAAGTGTGCCGGTTTCCTCCCGATATTTTTCTTCAGCGTTAAAGCAAATGACAGTTAATTTCTAAATCCTGCAATCGCTGGACACTAATTCATACTTCCTTTGTCTATCAACAACACACTGGAGTATTATGGTAGAAAATACAAGCCTTTTGACTTAGCTATGAAGAAAACCGTGTCCAATGGTAGGACTTAGAAAGGCTTGCAGCCTTAATTTCAGTAGCAGTTTTAAACATGGCAGTATCAAGCGCAACTACATATATGAAAAGTGAGGTGAATGAAAAAAAATCGACAACAGGATTTATTCAGGTTAATACCGGCTACTTATCGGAAAATAATTTACAATAACTATTTCTATCTATAGTTTAAAAATTTAGCTTCCACATGTGTGTAACCGCAAAATTAAAAATAGTCAGTGATTTGAATTTTTACAAGGTTTCATCTATACATACGAGTAATTTTATATACTCTTTATTTCCAAGTTTTAACGAGAATACCTTACAAAGCTGGACTTTGCCAACTATATATAAAACACATCAATAATAATCGATGAATTAAGCCGTCAGAGTCATAAAAGTAATTAACATTTACAATTACGTTGTAATACCTATTGCATCGTATGTGTGGGTCGATGCAATAAGCTTAATACCAGTTGTCAGTGTATCCTGTGTGAATTAATTTAGCGATTACAAGCGTTAATAATGACTATATTTGGCATCTGACACTGTTAATCTGTTAGTAATAGAGCTTGCAAAACCAGCCACTGTATTACCAAGGTGATTTTAAACGGATAACCGTATAAGGCAGGGTAATGATGGTTTGAAACTTCGACCTCTTTTGCTGGGTGGTCCGGGGTTTGAATTACCGGTACAGTAGTTCTTTGAGAATATTTTTCTAAGAAATTAATTTTATTATTTATCGGCAAAGAAGAATATCGTGAGACAAATCTGAAGCAATTTTACAAAATAGTTCTTAAAGATAAACTCTACCAATCCTAACTTGGTTTTCTAGTGTTAGGCTAGATGGATGTTGGCCTGAACTGTTCCTATTAAAATAGATTTTGTATGTTTAATATGCGTTAGCAGTGTAGTAACACTGCTGAATTATGCTTTGAAAAAATAATTTTAGACTAAATAATATTAAACCGGGATTAAGCAACGAAGGTTTTTTCGTCACCACGATCCAAGCGACGGTAGAAATAAAAACCACGAAAGAAAATAAAAGAAAACCACATATCGTAATTACCCTTTACATAATATATTTTTTAAATATTAAAGCGCTTATAACTTAAATAGTATAAAACATACCATTAAACCATAAGTACAGCTTAAACTCACTCGAATTGTACCGATTATTGAAACCGTTATTACCTATTAATTGTCACACAATACCTCATATGCTATGCACGTAAGCTTATTGTATTCAAATGTCACAATTATGATATCAATCATCGTCAAAAAACACGTTAATAATTAACTATGACATTTTGCAGATAAATATAAGTACAAATTATGTTTTTATTTTTCTTTTTTTAGATAATAACAAACGATAAGGCAGTAGGGCGACCTGATGGAAAGTAGTGACCGCCGCCTATGGACACTTGCAGCACCAGAGGAGTCGTCATTGCATCGCCGGCTTTGAAGGAGAGTTTTTTTATACCCCTTTTTTATTTTTCTACAAGACGTAATACTATTTACATTTCTTGGTTTTGCGTAGAACGTGAGTAGAAATATATTTATATGTGTGTCTAATTCATTTGAATGTAAAAAGTGATAGAATCCAATGTAGTTCGACTCCGGCGGCACCACCGCCACACCTATTTCTGCCTTATAACAGCAGTGTAGCACTGTTGTGTTCTGGTTTGAAGGCTAGGGTAACATAATATGTAGGTACTTATCCAAGGCATTCCAACTCAGTCCTCAAGAGTAGCGACGCATCTGTGGTCAATCTCAGGTAGGTAGGTACTTTAATTTTCGAAAAAAGCACTAGGGCGCGTGCCAAGCGCATGCAGGCCCCCTCGCGGGAACGCGGGATGTTACCTATGTTTATATAAGTATTCTTTTTTACTTTTTTAACGCGGGTGAAACCGCGGGGATCAGCTAGCTATAATAATAGATCAGTTCAGATCAGATCAGATCAATAATAGATCAGCTAGCTATATATAATAATAGATAAACTTTAAAAAAAATAGGGTCTTTAATTTCCTTTTCCCGGCGCGGTATAGCCTCTTATTTAAGTAGTCGAGATTCTGGTTTTAAAACATGTGATTTATTCATGTATGTAATCGTTTGACTAATTGGAACTAGATCAATTTGTTTATTTAATTTAAAGTAAATAACCATTTTATTTACTCAGTGTTAATAGCTATTTTAATAGTATTTTATCATATAAATTTATTATATTCAACATCACATTCTGCAAACATATACATTTAAATTGTCGAATCACTTTGTACGATGTTAATTACTGTATATGTATCTCCTAATATTTTGAAATAATATCCATTGATTTTGTCATTTATTGATAATACACTAGGTAATCAATAAAAATAACGTATTGATTTAATGCAATAATAAAATAGCATACTGCAATGAAACAAAGAGAGCATACTTAATTATCCATGTACTAAAACAATGGTGTTTCAAAAACAAAGGGATATTATTTAAGCTTTTAATAAGGGGACCAATGACGCGTATGTCCTGTCATTATCCAATTCAAAGAATTTTTATTATATACAATCACTAGTTGATCCCCGCGGTTTTACTCGCGTTTAAAAAGTAAAAAGGAATACACATTTAAACATTACCTACCTGAAATCCCGCTCCCGTTCAGCTAGTATTACACATAAACTATCTATTTTACAACACAATCGTGGTAACTACATACTTAGTTTGGACAAAATTCACAGGGTTTTAAGTAAGTAATATTAAATAATTTAATAATAGAGGTTACTTTCCAAAAAAACAACTTATTAAAAAAATTATCGATCCTTATAATAGATAACCCCGGGCATGATTTTTTATTTATTTACACAATAGGGAGTTTTATAGAATAAAATTTCTAATTCAGTATCAGTCCTAAGTAAATATAAATATCTGTATCATACAAATGCATCAGAACTAAAGGACCAAATTGAAATATCTTTAAAGCGTGCGCCAGCAAATGAAAACAAATTGACACAGAATTTCTTCGGCTTTAGTCCTGCGTTTATTTAATAAAGTTTCCCGAAAAGGCCGTAACTAAAAATACAACTAACATTCGAGATAGCTTTAATTAAGAGCGTCAATTAAACAATTAAGTCAAAGTGTTCCGTGTGTTCGGTCGCCAAACTGAAGTCTTTGTAAAAATAGTAAAAAAGCAAATAAAATTAAGCACTTAAGAAAGTGGCGCCAAACGTAATTTCCGACGATATTAAATTAGCCTTGGCCCGATTTTATCATGAAAAAAGTAATCAAGCGACGAACTAATTGTTGCTGTAATCAAAGTGCTGAATGTGGGGCAGTGGGCGCCTGAAATGACACGTCCGAGGGACTGCTCATATAAAGTCACTGTAAATCGGCTAAAATAACTTCTACGCATATCACTCACATAAATATGTTTTAAACAAGTATGTAAAGGAAATTATGGCCTAGGAAGTGCAACAAATCTGGTTAACATAGTGATGAGGGAGAAATATGAGAAATTTACTCATCGATTTCAACGTATCTGCCAACTTCTTGTAAGCCTGCAATCCTATATGAGTTCGACGACTACATCTATGGTTAAGAGCGACCACCAAACTAAAATTGCCAACTTATTTACCTACTATTTACTTCTAATTATTGCAAAAAGGTTTTCCGTGAGGGACGTCCGTTGATGTAATATGACCCGCCGCATTAGATGTTCTGCGTTAAAAACAAATAGCTCTGATTAATCCTCCAAGGTTCTGATTAATAAGGAGACTCCCCGAACGACACGTCTCTATTAACCTTTAATCGCGATACGAGGAAACGATGTTCGACGATTTTTTAGGGTTATTCGTGGTCAATTGCCGTCAGTTTTGGTGACACTAGCAAATATTTAATTGCTACCTCTACAATACTTGTCGTCACATTTCGATTCTCGGCACGAGAGATGCCTGACAATATCCTGTGGGGTACAAACGGGGCTGATGGATTATCATGTCTTCGAGGTCTTCGAAGCGGACATGTTTAGTCGTATTAGTAGTTCTAACATTTTATTAGTCTATATTTTATTTTGAAGAGCAATTACGATTTATTTTTTTAAGAGACGACAAAACCACACCATCGTAATGATTTCCGGGATGCAATGTCATTTATTACTTAGGTACTCGTATTTGTAAAGTTAAAAATAAAGAGGCAGACTTATAGTGACCGTGACGAATGTAAAATATGGTCATCCTAGAATACCAATGTCGATCTAGACACGATTTTGGATTTAAAGCTAATAAAGTTGACCATGCATGAAGCTAAAGAGATTTTTATATGTAGCTAAATAGATTATTGTTGGGAGTAATTGAATTTGACAGGTCTAGAGAGATAATACCTAAATATATTGCTGCACGAATGGCATTGGACAGGTCAGTATTGAGGAAAGATTATGACAAAATATGAGCACTAATTATACCTATATGTCATCATTTTCGTAAACGTCGAAACATTATTATTACAGGTTGAATTATAAATACATTATCGTACTAAGGACGTCAATATAATTAAACGTATTATTGGTTGAATTCAATTTAAATCCAGGATACATTTGGACCCATTAAAAGGGGCAGGCGCAAAATCTATGTATTTTAATACAGGAAGTCTGCCCGTACCCAATAGTTATCTATAAACATTCGTGTATATTATTATTAATTGCATCTTCGTTATACGCATCGCGTATAATTTAAATGCATTGCAATGCAATAAAAATGTTATTTTGTAATCACAAACAGACCATATCATGAGCATACCTTGAATTCAAAAAGTAATGAAGATGAACAAAAACCTAACTCAGTCGATCCCTAAATGGCTAGCGGTTACAATGGCGGTTAATTATTTATAAGGACTTCCGTGATCACGAATGCATGTCATTTTAATTGATGAACTATTTAGTAGTTATATTAGAATAAACAGCTTTTAGCATTCTTTTTGCGACAAAAACTACTCAAACTGATATTATCTAAGTCGCGGGGTACGTAACAGTTTTTAGTGGCTCCAGAAAAATATAGTAAGTGCGAATGAAATGTAGTCTGTAGCGCTCTACCTTACACCCGACGCTACTTAACTTTGTTGATCAGTGACGATTCACAGAAATAAAGCTGTCTATACTTATATGGCACAGTGTTATAGGGTAAACTGGTTAAATACGCCCTACTTTTTTATTTTGTAAAATTAAACACATTTAAAATCAAATTTTATTAATTTATTAGGAACTATATGTTACATAAACTAATCAGCCTCATATTATTTGGTCATTCAACTAATTATTTTTATTATTTTTTGAATTGCACGTCTTTTTAAAAAATGTAGAAAAGGGCGTATTCCCCAAGGGGTCGGTGAAAAATGCCCCTTAATGAAAATATTAATAATACTATTAATAATTAAAGAAAATCAATGCAATCTTGCAAAAAATATTACTTATTTTGCTGCCGCACATTATAGCGGCCACACTTGTTACACAAATTATTATACATCGTACAATCTCCACGCAAGCATTTCAAGCATCTTGTACACTTAATCCGGTCAACTTGTCTCTTCGTCATAGTATAATCTTCCAAACATTGGTTTAGTTGATTCCTAATTCTTTACCGGTGACCTTTGACATTGCTACATCTAGATCACTAGCCGTCCACGATGCTCTGCATGATTCTCTTTTATAGATTTTACACATAATTAGTCTGTAAAAATAAAATTAACGTCGTATATTATTAAGCCATATTTCACCTATAAAATTGGGGCGTATTTCATAAATCGGAGGCAAAGACGCTCCACCGTTTAGTACCTACAACTAGTTTAAACTTGCAGAAAATTCCGGTAATATTATGAAGGTTATGTACCCTATAAAACTTCAAATCGTTTATACTCATTTAAAAATATTACTGAAATATATTAAAAATAAATAAAAGTACTCACCCACAGAACTCGTGTTACAATATCCATAATTTTTTGAAAGATTTTGATTTTCTTTTTTGAGGACTAACGAAGCGCAGCCGTTCACCTTAACAAATTCGAGTACT
>DWPV01007090.1:0-10965 GCA_018251915.1 Urbanus proteus proteus
CAGGTCGGGCACCACGCTGTGCAGCACGCAGCCGTGGTGCGCCAGCGTCACCGAGTACGCGAAGTGCACGCCCGAGTAGAGACTACCTACAGTGCTGTACGTACCCGCGTAGAGCGTGTAGGAGGGGCGCAGCGCCTTGGCGAGCGGCCAGGGCAGGTCGGGCACCACGCTGTGCAGCACGCAGCCGTGGTGCGCCAGCGTCACCGAGTACGCGAAGTGCACGCCCGAGTCGCGAAGCTCTGCTTCGTCCAGCGCCGGAGAGCTGGTCGAATCATCCAATGGCTGAACCAGAGTGAACATCACATTATTTTAAATTAAAATTTCATTAAAAATAACTGAAACGTCCATGTATCATTTTAGAATAAGTTTGTAAGGATGGATGGATGTTTGTTATTCTATAACTTTAGAACGGCTAAACAGATCTGAATGAAATTTAGTACAGAGATACATTGTGATCTAGAATAACATATAGGCAACTTTAATTTTGGAAAAAAGTATTAGCGTGCGCGCCACGCGCTTGCAGCCGCCGTCGCGGGAGAGTGGAGTGTTAACAATGTGTTGATATGATATGTATTACTTTTTACTTTTTAACGCGGATGAAACCGCGGGGATCAGCTAGTAAGTTAGATAAGAGCAGTCACCTTGTAGAGGTAGTGGTGGCAGACGCAGAGCAGCCCGCGCTGGTCGCACACGATGTACAGGTCGAGGCTGCAGTCGTGCACGCGCAGCGGCACGGGGTCGTCCTCGTACGAGCCGCACGCCGCGCCCGTGCCCACGTGCGGCAAGCTCAGTGGAATGTTCAACTGTAATGTTTCCCTCCATTATACTCCTAATCATAATGTTATGTACGGAATTTTATAAGCTCACGAAAATACAACCTACCTACTTAATTAGTCACCACTGTAAGCGTACAAGTCCCAAGACTATTAGATGCGAGCGCCTAAAGATTAAGTTAGGTAGATGGTAGTTTTTACACGCTCTTTAACTCTGAACACACTAAGGGTAAATCATTTTGTTCCTATTTGCTTAATGCCCTATAGTAAATTGTTAATTTTAAAGAAATAATAATATGAGAAGATACCCTGTGTAAGAGACATAAAGGGTAACGATAACGATATAATGGAGGCGACGGTAACACCATTGAAGCAAATATTAAAATTGCTTGTTTTGCCAGTGTCGGAATTGGTATGTGCATAATTAAGTGAATGATTTTATCACAAGTAGTCCGTATTGAATAATATATACGATGGTGAGGTCAATGGGAATCGCAGGTGAACTCATAGAATATGCCATAATGTGGACGGGTTAACGTGTGTGTCGTTTCCACATCATAAACGTTATTACAAAGTGTAATTCAGACCACAGGAAGATACCTATTTGCACATAAACATTTTGTTAAAATAAAGATGGTGTAAAAAGATTCAATCTTAAATATATATAAAAGTAACAACTTGTTGAACGAAAATTAAGTTTAGGCAAAATAAATATTAAAATTGAAAATAATGAAAAGCGGTCACCGCCGCCCGAGGGTATCTGAAACCAACTCCATAAGAACTAGCGTTCAATCTAAACCTAATTTCCGATCTACATTCCGCCACTCCTGGATACAAACATGATCATCTCATATACAAGTCAGTCAGCATCTATAACATTCCACTGCAAACGCAAAACAGCTTCATGCCAGAAATAGATTTAGCCACGGTACCTCCCCGGTCGAACCATACTTGTTCTACCACCTTTCAAAATTAGTATTATGTATTTTGTATGATTAATGGGGCTTTCGGTAATGGTATAAATTTCACTTTAAAGATAGTACATTACTGCACGGAGTCGAGAGGGTGCTACAGGCCGTGCAATAATAGGCAACTCAAGTCACCAGTATCGTAACTATATATTATTCTATAGTACGCGAGATATAAACCTACCGCTGGAAAAGCGTGCGAAAAGTGCGTGTTTAGCTCACACTGTGCTATAATATCCCTGATACCTATAGATACGCAATAAGTATACTATTTGGACGCTACCTAAGTTAATCTTGATAATAATTCCATATTTAATGAACTGAAATCATTCATCAAAGTCACGTCAAGCAAGATAACTGATGGATACTCCTCAAAGATAAATAATGCAAACTGTAGACTATTCGATAAATTTATTCCCTGTCTATCGTAAATCTTTGCGAGTCGATATGCGTAACGGTGAGTCGGGAAAATATTTATTCGTAGGAGTAAAGCTTCTAAACAACTATTTATGGAAAAACATTCTTATTCATGAAATAAAAATAAAACATTTAGGCACCTTATAAGATATTGTTTTGGACTTATTTGGAGATATAGTACCATTTACGTTAATAACCCAAAGTGAGTGTTTATTCACTCTTGGCTCAGCCCAAAGAATTCTGACTTAACTATATAACACGGATCATATTGTTGGGTCTATACGATAAAGTACATATTTACTTGCTTAAAGGCCACACTTCGAGCCTCAAATCTTGCATATGCTAATTTCTTATTTCATCCTGATACTGAACCGCCTAAATCAGAGAGGCTGGCCGTCGTTCTGGCAAATACATAAATTTGCGACGAGGTATCTACCGGGTAATTTGGCGTTAGTCACATAGCTGTACTCTATGCATCGAGGATACACAACATTCCAATACTTAACAGTGCGTTGATTGATTATATTAATTGCATATCGGTCCTTAAAGTATAAGTTGAGGATACATACCACGGTCTCGTGCGGAAGGTCCGCGTGGAACTGCAGCGCGGACAGCGTGGGCGACACCTCGCAGGGCGACTTCACCTCCTCGCCCTCCGCGAAGCTCTGCGACGGCGCTCGGTAGTGGATGTAAAACAGCACCTGAATATTATTATTATCTGTTGATCTTTTCACTTTAATCAGTCGCCTTCTTTGGGACATTCGGCAATATGAGGAGCAATGCTTCTAGGACGTTTTGGACCTATGTCACATCCTCTTCAATCATATAGTAATTTTTCTGTGTCTGTACCTGAATATTACGGCTCAATAAATTTTCATATCTGCCTCTCATGTATATACATACATACAGGTACATGTTTGTGTTTTGTGAATATTTAGGTATTTTTAGTTCCACGGTACCAACAACACTGAACCCATTTTGAGTTACACGTATAAAAAATGTTAGCTAAATCGTATCTAAAGTTGTCCAAGTTCTTATCCTCATCAAACTTTTACTCCAGGTGCATTTTGTAATTACTTTGAGGATGTAAACGCACTTTGTGTGTAAGGTTATCATTACAGCCTCAATTTGACAAGAATGAAAATTTATATTCATACAATGTTATAAGTGTCATATAAATCTCTGAATATGCTTAAATTAATACCTGATTGACACAATCCCACTGTGCCCACGAGAACACCTTCACTATGGTTTCAGGTTCAGGGTATATCCCATCAAAGCCCCACTTTTCAGTGCCGTCATCACATTCATTCAGAAACATTGGAGTTCGATATATCTTGATATCTGTAGAATCCAAATTTAAATATGAGTTTTTGTATCATATTAATAAAACAAGCTTCTATGAACTCTCAATGAGGATGGCCTGGTCATATTTGAACATCCTGATACATATGTGACATAAAAACATGTAGTTGTTAGGATTACTACAATAAAATTGAGGTCTTGATATTAAAAGCACAAAATGTATAAACAATGTTGTAGTGTTACATTACTACTTACTACAATGTATAAAAATTGAATATAAAGGTAATAAAGATATAAAAGTAGTAGAACTTTATGTAGTTCCACTCCGGCGGCACCACTGCCACACCTATTTCTGCCTTATAACAGCAGTGTTAGCACTGCTGTGTTCTGAGCCTGAAGGGTGTGGTAAGGGAGATATACATATCCAAGGCGCTCCAGCTCAGTCCTCAGGGGTAACAATGCATCTGAGGTTAACCTCAGGTAGGACCTTGATCTTACCTGGGGTTGATTACTGATATCCATAAGCAACAGTGGCCACTTAACATCAGATGGACTATATGCTTGTTTGTTACCTCGATCATATATTTTCTGTAACATGTTTCAAAGTTATACCTATATGTACCATAGTATGTAATATTATTATTTAATTATTAAATTAATATGAGACTTACACTCTAAATGCTTAAAGATGATGAACCGATCATTTCTAATCCCAGGGCTATATTTGTTGCTTTTACCATACACATACTGAACCATTATTTGCTTCGTGGAACCCTCTTCCACCTCCTCTGGACCAGTCACTCTGTCTGGTAAGATTGATATTAAGTAAGGACAATACAGGGCCTCCTTGTCGTCGGCGTCATCACTCGGTAGGACTTTCACGACATATACCAACAGGCTGTGGGTTGAATTTACAGATGCCTGGATTATGTTCTTCTTCTCTTCGAACGTGAAGAGCGTCGTAAGCGTCTTCGTCTTGTTCGTGTACACACCGATGTGCATAACCTCCTTGCCCTCGTCTCCGATAGACACCCACGTAAAGAGCTGCGAACCGTCCTGCTCTTGCCCGATCAAACGCCATTCCCTCGCCGTTACCTCTGCAAACATTATACAGCGTCAGGTCTAGTTTCACCAAATGTACTGTATCAAAATAGTTCAAACAAACCATTCTCATCCTGCGCTTGTAGAACGCCGCAAAGCTTAACTGCCAAGTTTTGCACGGACATTTTTCTACTTCTTATTTACCAGTTGAACCTGTTCCTCACATAATATTAAATGTATAACGATATCGATTACTTATCAATATATAAATAAGACACCTTCCTTGTATTGACTTTTCTTGTTCAATTTTCTATCAGCTGGCGCCCAGCTGTAGTTTGACGTGAATATAGCATTTACAGGGTATACCAACATACAAAAGAAAATTACGCTGCCAAGCTACAAATTTGTGGCGCTAGTTACTCAAATTAACCAATCACAACCGAGTTTGTAGCTTTAACTTTCAGTTCCATTTCACGAAAGAAAAAGACATACTTTTTATAACATAATCATTTTTTTTACTATTTTGTAAAAATATTGACTCTTTTATACTTTACAAATACAAATCAATGTGAAAAGCTGCTACTTGTGCCATTACATATGAATATTTAGAAACACTTGGTATCAAAAAGGTATATTTATATGATTTTTGTTATAAATATCTAAATATTAAAAATATATTTGTAAATTAGGAAATATAATGTGAGATAACTACATTTAAAAAATTTTTCGTATCTCCAAATTGGTATATAAAAATAATATTAATTATGCATAAAATGAAACGACGCTTTAAATGACGTATGATTTCAGAAGAAACAAACGTGAACTTAGCCGTTTGTTAGCCTGCATTGAGCCGATGTTTTACCGCGACATTTTCGCGCGGAAAGCCGGGCGTTATCGAGCCGTGGAAAGTTGAAAAGTAGCATGTAAATTTGGATAATTACCTGAAGTGTAATATGTATACTCTTTTCTAAGTTCTCTATATCATATGTGTTCAAATAAGACTTTTACGCAGTGAATTTGTGTTAATTGTTCAAACCTCATATCTAGTGTACAAGGAAATTTTGTTGTATGGAATTTGATATAATTTGTGAATGACCAGGTATGTGTTATATTCATATTTTTAATCTACAAGATATATCGAAACGTAATGTATTCGTTATTTTATGTGCACATATAGCTTTCATCCATAATTAGGTTATAAACCTTTGGTGGGCGATAAGTCGAGCCAATTATGCATCCAACGGTTATGCCCTTTTAAGCCCATTAAGTGCATTTTTTTGGATAATGTCTGTATAATATAAGTATGTGACGACAATATAGAGTAACATATGTGCTATTTTTACAATATCCAAAAGTGGATGGGGCGAGAAACCCAAGCTAGCGACGTGTCTAATGGCGCTGACGGGAGGATTTCGCGCGCGATTGTGACGGATTCGTGGCATTTTTTATACCAGCTGATTCATTAATTTCTGCATTTTTATGACTTTATATGATAACTAATGCATTGTACACATCATTTAATACTAAAATAGTGATATTTGATACGAATTACTAGCCAAAATATCCCTTCGAAAAAAAATCTCCCGCCAACCAGCAGGGGGCACGCTGCTGATATTTGCGATTGAAAATAGTCCTTTGCTATATTATATTGCACTTATTTAGTAGCGACATGATTCTCAAACATATCTAGTTTCGAATAAGACATATTAAATTGCAAATGAGCCCTCAATAGTAGTTGTCAATTGACATAACCCTATTTGCGGTTTGAACATGACATGCGGTAATTTTAGGCCATCGTATCTAGTAATAGCGCTGATAATCGACATTTAAAGACATATATACTTATCCTCCATTATGTTTTAGACACCGTGAAGGGTGGGCCAGCTGAGATACCCCACACAAAATGGCACAAGCAGGGTATGTACAGCTGATGTACTCAGTTGCTTATTGACCTTGGTGATGTTTGTTTACTTAACACGAAAGTAATTACAGGTCCTCCTGTGAAGCCATTGAGAAGCGTGCCAACCTGAAACGGAAAAGAAACTCTACAGACGATGAGGTACATAATTTGCCCTTGCTCAATGATAAGCAAATGTAAGTGAGTGTACAACTGGTAATAATGTGAATATTGTTTCAGGAGGTTGAGAATATGCCACCGGCTAAGGTGGCAGCTAAATCAGAAGATGAGACGATTGATACAGCACACAATGTGGTAGTAGAGTCGTCATCATGTTCCAGTGAAGATGAGAGCCCACAGTTGAGTAATGTGGAGCAACCAAGAAGTGTATTCACTGATGTAGATTATAATGCAGATAGTTTCTTAAGCCCACCGAGTATACCTGAACTGCCTAACTGTGTACTGAGCCCTCTTGAAAATGTTGCTAGAGGTGACTGCACACCACACTCCAATAAAAGGCCTAGGTGAGTATGTCGCTAGTAATTATCAAAGATATTACATCATTAGATATTGTATTAGATAATTTTTCATTAACAAGTAGATATTTAGTGTTTGGTCCATCCATATGATCCTAGCACTTCATTTACAGTACAAGTAAACCCCAGTGCCCTTCACCACCGAAACGCAAGTGTCCCCTCCCAGGGCTATCATGGGCCGACCCTACAGATGTGTGGAAGAGCATGTGTGAATGTGACGCCAGGTCCAGCATGAAGAAGAACCCAAATATGTTTGACAATCATCCCAATCTACAACCGAGGATGAGAGCTATACTGCTGGACTGGCTCAATGAGGTAAGATTTAGACTTAATAAATGATTATTCTATGGGTCCACTGTGGGATTGAATTTATCATTATTGATAACAGTACAAATATACAACTTAGGTATTCTAAGAATGAAACCCTTATCTAGTAGTTCAATGGTATCTACATTGTCATTTTTGATCTAGTAATGCAATGTGGGTTTATTTTAATATTGGATGATAAATTATTTTTAGTCACAACAGTTATTTACAATTTATAGTAACTGAAAATAAAATAAAGAGAATAAATAATATAATTGTTTATTAGGATTAGAGAAGCCATTCTATAACTCCATTAATTATTATTGTAAGTGTATTAATAATTTCCATTCGTCTATTATTTTTGTCACAGTAGTGTGCCCTTAATATCCAACTTAAAATAAAATGAAATGTATTTATGAAAGTTGTAGGTGCTCATTATCTCTGTTTTAAATCATGCACATTATATTTTCATGCAGCAATTACATTGAGGTTCAACACAAGGTAAGTGTAATGGGTATTCCAGTGATGTATGGATATCTCCTAATTTCTTGCAAAATTGCCGACATCGCATAATTTACATATATTTCTCCTGCAATATGTATTTATGTACTGTATAGATGTGATGTAATATCGGGAGCAATGACCCCTTTTTTGTAGTGTTCATTGACCCCTTCAGAACCAACGCGTTTGCTAATAAACTGTCCCGTTCTTTCGCTTTTACTCCAGCTGTTTTAATTTTGAATTTTGCTATTAAATATAACGAAAATAAAAGTTTAATTTTGCAAGAAATAATCTGTTTAAATGCAAAAAAGGTGTAATTACATTTGATTAAAGTTTTACGATATTAGTATCGGTCTATGGGAAAACTTTAATTCAATATACATTGATTTTTAATAACATACATTATTAATACGTGAACTGTTACCTTTCAAGTAAAACATGAGTATATTATGCGTATAGTCGGCAATCGTCTTATACATCGGCGACGCTACGTCGGCGCTAACGACTTGTAATTCAGGCCCCCTGCACCGGCGGAGGCCTCCGCAACTTATTGATTTAAATAAATTCCGATAACTCACTTTCAGTGTCTACATTTTACACTCAATCTGCTGTATATACCAGCTTTTTGTATAGCAGCATTTAATGCTTACCTCAAGGACCACTTTAATCGCGCCTCTAAGGAAAGATCTAATATCAAACAGTATAAATATTAGCAATTGCTAAAGATATATTAGAATGGTGCTCATTCTACCATATTTGAATTTCTTTATTTTGCAATAATTTTAACTCTCTTGTGGGAACATTAACCCCACACCTATTCCTAGTTATATTATGCAGAGTAGCACTGGTTAGTCTGCATTGATATGTTAATAAGACGTTCCAGCATGAGCTTTAGGGGTAACAACCACGGTCTTGTTTATTTTATCATCGTTAAGTAAATAGTTTAATTGATTCATAACGTTACTTTTTTCGGCTTTCTTTAAATTACTGATTTGACCTTTTTTAACACGTAATTCACAAGGCATCTTTGGAATGTTACTTAGTTACAGATCTATTAAATTAATGAAGCAAACTTATCACTTCTGTGATTATATTATGATAATTTATTTTATCTTTCTACTTATATCTTGCATTCTTCATCCTATTTTCAGTGATTATAAAATACAGCTATTACTCTATATGTATTATATGCAAGCATCTTTTAATCTACATATTGCAATATCACCCAGACGTAACTAAGAACAAAGCTATTTAATATTCGAAGTTAACATTCCTCGACTGTTTTCCACGAAATATTTGCCGAACAAAAAATGCCTTTGTTGCGGCAGGTAACCTCTGTTGATGAACAGTAAATCATTGACGGCATTTTGTATGAGTAAAAAGTGTGAAACGTACGGTATTATTTTTTAAGTTATCTTTTTGAATTCTTCCTCTTGTCTTATTCTCGTATTTGTGTCAATTGTAGTTATGATTTGTTAATCATTAAAGTACTTTAATCTGAAAGTGTACTAGGTTTTAAATGTGTGAAGTGTAATGTAGGTTTTTTTTAATATTGTAAAAAGGAAACGAAAATATTGCATCTTCAAACTTGCACTCGCGATGCAATTTTGAGATAGTTTGAAGATGACGCACATTACCGGATCCGTTATGGTATTAAATTAGTGAATTATTAAGCAGCCGGTTGGGGAATTATCTCAATCAACACATTTTTTTACAAATATCACCAAATTATAATTAACGACTATTGCTCGGTCATATTGCACTTCGTGCGCTAGTACGCCAATTAGTGATACATAAATAATGAAAATGACGTCGGGTAATAAACGCAAGCGATGCCAATGGTGAAGCAACGCCCAGTATGGTCGGTCCATAGGTCATGGGTGATTGCTAACCAAAATTTATCAAAGTTTCTATGCTTCGGAGGGCACGTTACGCAACAGTTTCCAATTGTTAACGCTGATAACGGTCGTAATGGTCGTCGGAAGATTAAGACAAATAGGATTGGATAATAATAGAATAATAAATCATGGTTTACGTCTAACCAACTACTAGGATTAGTAAGACTGGGTGAATTTGGTCATAAAAACCGACTACGAAAGAAAAATATCACATTTTAAAAGCAACGCCTACAGTTTTGACCTGTTTCAGCCATCTTTAATCGATCCGTTAATTATGTAGTTGTAAATACATAATTATCGATTCCATTTACAGGATACAGATTGCATGTCTGCAACTGTTGAGTAGGTAAAACTTTAGTTACTGAAGTGATCTTAATACTATTCTAATATAGATTTATTATATTCCTATGCACTCGTCATTAAACAGGTTGTTTAATTCAGTTATTTTTTGTTAACTAAAATAATAATAAGACTAGATATCTCAAGGCAGTTCCAGTATTAAGTATCGATTGCATTTCACCGTCGCTACGCTACTACGTAGCAGTCTACGACCGTAGCGGTCCTGCTCTGAACGAAGGCAAATGCTAAAGGTTGAACGAACAAACGTTAACCAAAGCTTGTTTAGTAGATAAATGTCTAGAGTACTCTAGAGTAACATAATTTTGATACCAGTTATTGTTTTTTCTCTTTTTAATGAACCACTATCAACCACCAGATCGTAGAGCTGCTAAAAACCCCTGAAAGAGGAGACTTGCCTTGCTCATCTCGCTTTGAATGTAGTTGGTAGCGATTTTAGCAGATGAATTGACACGTAAATACTTCATTTACTCAGATTCATACAACAAAAATACTTTTCTATTAGCACAAAAAATTACAACACGAATCATGCATAACTATAAAACACACTCGGAAACACGTTTTGGTAATTTCAGTTTTCATTATTTATTCTCATTAGAAATACGTAACATATAGGTAGAACTTATTAAGTAAGAAAGTCATAAAAAGTAATACAAATTTTATATGTGCGATACAACAAAGATACCTAACCGCATTTAACCACATTGGCATCCGGGCCGTATACAATTTATGGGAAATGTGGTATGCTATCCACGTATCATAATATAAACCGAACTAGCTGATCCCCGCGGAGTCACCTGCGTTTAAAAATTAAAAAGGAACATGTATTTAAACATAACTGGAATTCCGCTCTCCCACGAGGGGGCCCGCGTGCGCGTATAGCGCGCGCTAATCTATACAAATAAATAAAATTGAAGTGTCTGTTTGTGATTTCAAAATAATTTTTTTTTACTCAATGCATATGAA
>DWPV01007091.1:0-10963 GCA_018251915.1 Urbanus proteus proteus
CATTGTCGGTGGCTTTGACACCGTTTGCCATTTTCCTCAATTTAGCGTTTTACATATCTTTAATTAAGACATCTTTTACCTTTCTTTTCAGGAAAGTACAATGGACTTGATTTTTATCATTACCTTACAGTTCATAAATTAAATCAGCTTGTTCTTTAGAAATAGAACAGAACTTATACGCTATTCAAAAGATAAATATTTTCATAACTGGACATAACATACATGCTTGACATACTATTCTTCTATTCTATACTATATACTTACGATTCGTACACCTTCTATACTATACAAATAGTATACCTACCAACAGGCAGTAGGTAGACCTGTGCATTAAACCAAATATCAGTACCTACGTATACAGTAGCGGATTTAGACCTTACCAAAAGGCTGAGTAGGCTGGAGCCTAGGGCGGCAGATTCAAGGGGCGGCAAATTTATCTTCGACGACCTTTGTCACATTTCGGAGACTATTTTGACTTGACGACTTATTTTCGCTAAATTCAAGGGTGGCAGTAAATTATGATGCTAGGATTCCGCGGTCGTCTTTGCGGCACAATACTAAAGTATTAACTTGCATAGTTCGACAGGGGCGAGTAAATTTCAGTAACCATTTTTTTTTTGTTGACGAGGGGAAAACCTTCAAAAGGTACCCGCCGCCTTGGGAGCGACGCCGGGTTATGTGGGATTTTTACCGCACTAAATCCCCTCCGATGGCCATCCTCAGCGCTATGCGGAGGACTCAGTGAACTTAGCACCATCAATTAAGTCCTCCAAGCGCGATGCCCCGTCGACCTCTGCCCCGGTAAGCATTTACTCAACCGACACTTGCTGATTTTTACGACGGCATGCGACCACATACCGCCGTCCTTCCCGAGGTCGCTGGTTGGATAATTCGAGCTCCCACTCTAGTCGCCTGCAACCCCGGAAGCCCCCTTTTAGTCGCCTCTTACGACAGGCAGGGGATACCGTAGCCCAGTTCTGGCCCCGGTAGTCCCGGGACAACGTTCAATAGCCTACTGGCGGTAATAGTTTAAATCCGTGTACTTGTCCTCATTACGCTACCGACAAGCCTTAATAATGTCGTAAATCATATTTTTAACCATAACGTTAAAAGGGATCTCGGAATTGGCACCACGAGCGTGCCACTTAAACAAATAGAGCTGCTTTATGTGTTTCAGCGCGGAATAACTCTAGTGCCAAGGCCGCGTGCATTTTAGTGCAATTATCTGCAACATGTAATACTACCGCTAAGGGCCTGTTCACATTAGATCGACCCGACAGTTTTACTAAAGCAGGGCGATATGGCTGTTTTCACAAAGCGACAAGAGTAAGTTTTGTTCACATACGATCAGACGGACAGATTTATTGTCATTACTAGTTTTACGCGGCTTTGCTCACCTTAATGTGTGCATGTCTATTCGCATTTATAATAGTTTGCATGCTTCAGGTATTCGAGAGATATAAAAGTAGGTAAGTTGTAGGTAAAGTTATTTTCGATCCTGCAAGATAAGTATTTTTTCCGGGATAAAATGTACTGTAGGTCCTTTTCTGGACCTCTGTTAATATGTGTGCGATTTCATAATGATCAGTTGAGTTGTTAAAGCGTGAAGGCGTTACAAACAAATATATACAGGCATTCTCGCATTTATAATAATTAGCATTACCTATGCACTAAACAGCGGGTAACAGCTGAAACTCTAAGATATCGGCAGTATATTACTTCTTATTTACTTTAAAAGATTAACAATTTTATTATATAAATGAGTAAAGGCATGTTCTTCAATATGTCTACGTTCTTCAGTTTATACCTATTTAAAATAGATTCGCACGCATTAACATATAAACCTTCCTCTTGAATCACTTTATCTATTACAATAAACCGCATCAAAATCCGTTGCGTAGTTTTAAAGATCTAAGCATACATAGGGACAGACAGCGGAAAGCGACTTCGTTTGATACTATGTTAAGATAAGTACAAGATTGATTGATATTTAATAAGAAATTGATGATAATATTGTTATAATTGTAAAATCATTTGTGATTACTGGCATAGTTCAGTTCTTCAATCTGCCATTTTAAATTGGCAATCTTTTTATTTTGATTTTGAATATTCATTTTTCTCAAAAGCGACAATTAATTTCAGCATGTTTTTAACCAACCGTCAACGGTTCTTTTCAAAACTGTTGTTGTTCTTTTCAACAATTTTATGTTGTTGTTGTCCTTTATATCGTTGCAATGTATGGTCATGTATTGTTGAAAGAAAATCAATAATCTCATACATAACCATACATTTTTGTTTGAAAAAAATTTGTCTTTGTAATTGCGACGTTAATCAAAATATAGATTAAATTGAAGATTGATTGGACTTATTTATTTACATTATGTTTCCATCTTGTTATATTTTTTTCTTTCTCTATACAATCTGTATCAAAATCAATTTTGAAAATCTTCTATTTACAGAATTCTTTCTGAACATCAATTAAAACTGGAGCTTAATCAGACCGTACAGTTTTATCGGTCAATTAATGACTTGTTTGTGAGTTTTTTTTGTACAATTTAATTTGAGTGTCCATAAGTGTAATTTTTGTTTACCGTTCTCTGAATTTTCATTAAAAGATACCACATTGGTGTGGTGTATTTTGTATTCTATTCGATAACACATACTTATTTGATCCAACTTAGTCCTCAGGGGTAGCAACGCATTAGTGACCAACCCCAAGTAACACTTGTGTTTTTATTTGGGGTTGATTACAAATGTTCATGGATGGCAGAAGCCACTTACTATCAGGTGGACTGCATGCTCGTTTGCTACTCACATGTTACGACAAAAACAGAAAAATGTGTCTGAGGGAACTTCAATATGTTGTCCGTTCAGTACGTTGTCCATTCAGTATGTTCTTCGTTCAGTATGTTGTCCATTCAGTATGTTGTTCGTTCAGTATGTTGTCCATTCAGTAAGTTTTCCGTTCAGTAGGTTGTCCGTTTAGTATGTTGTCTGTTCAGTATGTTGTCTGTTCAGTATGTTGTCTGTTCAGCATGTTGTTCGATCAGTATGTTGTCTGTTCAGTATGTTATCCCTTCAGTATGTTGTCCGTCCAGTATGTTGTCCATTCACTATGTTCTCCCTTCAGTATTTTGTCCGTTGCTAATGGATTGGTCAATCCCAAATGTTTGTGGGTCTATAGATTTGCTTCGTAGCAATGTAGGTAACAATGTTGTTAATTATTTTATCTGTCCGAGACATTATTGGTGTGAGTCTGTAGACTTTTTTAATAATAACTTATTAGACTATGTAGTGTACAAAAAATATGTAATGATTAGTAAGATGATATAATTATATTTTATTTTGTTCTAAGATATAATGGCAGGAGTTTGCTTCGTACAATACTACTTCTGCGACTAAAAGTTCTAACTACTTCTGATAAGCTTTAATTTTTAAAGGCTTAAGTGCATAATATATCCTTGTAAAAAATATAAAGAGTAAGATTGAATTAATGAAGCAACTCTATTTTAATTGCTTTTGGTATTTACTGGTTCGAGTCTAGAACTGTGTCGTGGAATCTTTGGCTATTTATTGCTTGGCTATTTATTATTGAAAGGTTAATCATTGAATAAATATTAGCCTTGAGTAAAAAAATTCAAGGTTAATCATTGAGTAAATGTTAACCATTAATAAAAATCAAGGTTAATCATTAAATAAATATTTTAAATAAATAATGATATGTAGTAAAAGCTACTTTTTCATGGTTCTATCTAAGGTATGGTTGTGAAAGTCTGAAGATTTGCTTCGTAGGATGCTACTTCTGCTGAAAAGACTTTTCTAACCGTTCTTAAGGCCTGTGTGCCTTAATTTCCTTAATTTTTAATAAACTCAGTGTACAAAAAGTATAAAGAAAGATAGATAGATAGAAACGATAGAAAGCGCCTTATGCACAACTTAAACACTACACAATTGTGTATATAGTCTATGAGCACAAGCGACAGTTTTTTTTGGTTGGAATAATTATTCAATCAGCTCGGAGTTCTCGCTATTGGATACGGGCAACTCGTTACTGTTATGATTTTATTTGTATTTTGCTATTGTTTTGTTTTAGATTGTCGTAATATTTATGGAGATACAACACGAATATATATTATAAAATAAATAAACACGATGGTTACACACATTTTCAAATCACATAACGATATTCAACAATAATCAAATAATTGTACACAAAGAACGAATGATTAAAATATACAAAGGAGGTTTTGTTTCAAAGTGGGACCGCAGTAGATCTTATAATACTCAGGTAGACGCTGCTGCCCATCTCCTGGTATGTCCCTTAGTCGGCTCTTACGACACCCACGGGAAGAGAGGGGGTGGTGCTATTCTTTAGACGGCCGGCACCACACGGCCCAAGTGACAGTTTCTTTTTTTTTTTTTTTCTTAAAACGTATTGAGTCTCTTGGCGACTATACTTCTAATTTAGTTACGTTTTGGTACACATATCGTTCGATTTTAGAAGGTGTGTTTATACATTTGGTATAGCGAGCGCCGCAGGACCACGATAGGATACGTCCCTGCGACGCCCGTTTCCCGGGACATCAAGTGACAGTATTAGGCACTAGCGTAAGCACCACGCGTACACCGTAGCGAAGCATCAGGCGTTACGAGCGACATAGGTACAGCGCGTGACGAGGGTAAGCCGACTGCCGAGCCAACTTAGCCGAAAAGCTAGCCGTTTAGTTACTTAAATATTACATGAAGTAAAAATGTGTGCCGATGGCATAATGTTGCAAGAAATAAGCGACGCAATATTCCCCGTTGCTCATGGATTGGTTCGATCCAATTTATGATCTCCATCCAATCCAATTCAAGATATGATTGTCTGCAGATTTGCTACGTAAATGCTACTTTTGTTTAACAGTCATAAATTTTGCTGTTCCTAAGGCCTAAAGTTCCTTAAAATTATCCTTTCAGATCTTATTTGTTTTGCCTAATACAGCGACATGTTGTATGTTGTGTCTAATGTTGTGTTACACCCACGATCCTTTGACAAGATCATGTGGCTAAAAAAATTAGCGCGAAAACATTCTACAACTAATAATAATAAAAAAAAAAATTAACTTCTTATTTATCGCACATATGAAAACTTAATCTCATTCACAATTTATCTTTACTTCTATAGGAATTTTGTTAGTTCCTCGCAGGGTTGTATAGGCTCGTAAATTTGCGTGTAGTTTTCGAAAAGTTTCTTTATTTAATCTAAACCTCTCCATGAATAAGGAGTCTGGTATTTTATTTTTCTAAATATTTCTTCCATTACGTCTGAGCCACACTTCTTCATTATGTGCAGCCCACAGAAGTTTAAGACTGCATTCTATCAGAATTACATTAAATCGTAAAAATCAAAACAACGCTTCACCAGCTGACATCAATCGTCATCTTGTTTTTTCGTTTTCTGCAGGGTTTCTACATTAGACTAGTATCTAATGAAATATTCGCTCGATTTAGCTACTGTCAAAACTGTCACTTAGCTACGGTTTTGTATGGTAGAGGTCGACGTTCGCTACGATTGGGTTTAATCAAATAAAATTGTTTCACACTTGGTAACCAAATTGGTTACCAAGTACGTTACAGTAGATAAAAATATGTAGCCTAACCTAACGTCAATCCCGTACCTAAATTTGTGAATTTTTATATTCTCCTAATCTTTTCATTTTGATTTTAAGTATGAAACACCTATTTCTGAATATTTATTACCGACGAAATATATAGCTGTTATATATTTTTTGAGTTACTGAGTAAAAAATCTTATCGTAATTGATAATTATGTCGGTATTTTAGTCGATATCGTTGACATCATTGACATCTCACACTCACATAAACAATCACAATTTGCTCTCGCTAGACTCGTTCTCGTTAGGAGGATCCTACATGTATACTTTCATCGATGTATTGATTTATGGAAACATATCTGATTAAAATAAAATAACTGAAATATTTATACAATGTGGTTGCTTGGGAATATTGGTTAAATAATAACCACGTGTTGCTCTGTAAAACCAAAGTTTTATTTTAGCACTAAATCTAATACTTCCACTTATTTACCAATATCTTACCTGTAAAGAAACGACGGTTAAAGTGTATTATTTGAATTTCAAATTCCCTTTTTTAACAACCCTTCCCATTTTTACAACGCTCTGCCTCTCTGAAACTGTATTTTCGTAGCTAGAAAGCGTTTTTCTTCCCCTATTGGTGTGAGTCTGTAGAATACTGCCAATGTAAGATCACATATCAGTCAACTATGTCAGATGTCTTTCTCAAAAATCTTCCTAATACACATAACAATATAAAAAAGCTGTGGTGAGATACTTTAATGTTTCAGTTGTAAGATGCATTAATGTTGTAAGGTTCGAGGAGGAGAGGCAAGATTATGATAGGAAAGGTGCTTGACGTTGTGCCAATATCTAATGAAATGTGGTCGAATTTCGACGATTGAGCGATCACTAGTTGTTAATTTTTTTAATAAAAACTAGTTTTATATGGTTCAAACCGAGATATAATTGTAGGAGTATTTTTCGTGGAACGCTGCTGAAAAGGCTTAATTTAATGTAGAAAAATATAATTAGCGAGTTTGCAAGAATGCACGCAACGCAATATCGCCAATTTCTGTTGATGTCGATCCAAAACTACGTTTATTCAAAATCAAAAATCAAAATCAAAAATATTTTATTCAGATTCTTTACAAGAATTCTTTTTGAACGTCAATAATAATATTTTTTCACTGCCACCACTTCGGAAGGTGTTTAGTTATGGAGAAGAAGCGGCGCAAGAAACTCCATAACACATCTTTAAAAAAAAAGGGTTTCATGGCCATATTATGGCCAGTATAAGTTGGTGGCAAAAATATACGTATCGCTTTTGACATCCAGTAATATTTCCACTTCATTGTATCCTGATGGTCTATTCCTCATAGGTCTTTGGTAGTCCATTTCACACCACTTACCCCGGGTTTATGTAGCGCCCGGTGTCAGCCAGATTGCCTGACAAATCATTTTCTTTCTGTCACTCTGACACTTTCATATACTTATGAAAGTGTCAGATTATCAATCCATGGAGTTATATAGACTATATTTCCAAGATAATTCTATGGGATTTTAGTAGTGGTTCTATTCGCCTTTTACGCTAAGCCTTAAGAAATCATTCAGACCTTGTCGTCGCTATTTCTACCCAGAGGGTTTCTGCTGTTGGTAAATGAGTTGCTTGACAGTCAACCGTGATTCGGCGTTGTGATTTTACAACCTGTGTATTACATATAATACGTGATAAAGAGGGAGTGGGGTGTACACTGACACACACACACGCATACACGCGAACACACACACGAACACAGGCTGATGATTTCATTTACGAGTGTCATATGATTTTATTACGTCGGAGTTATCTCTACGAAATAATTGGATCTCTTATGTTTAAAGATCATTTATTCTCAGAAGAATTAATTACAATCATAATTATTACAAATGCGAAAGTCCGTTTATTTGTTTGTTTGTTTGTAACGCCTTCACGCTTTAACTACTCAACCGATCGTTATGAAATTTTGCACACACGTAGTAACGGGTCCAGAAAAGGACATAAAGTACCTTTCATCCCGAAAAAACACTACTCCCGAGGGATAGAAAGTTAACTTTTATACCTACAACGTACCTACTTTTATACCTACGGCCTCTTTGTGTGAATCTACATGAGCGCGAGCGAAACTGCGGGTTAACTAGTAAGTTCACTTATATGAGAACTTAAAATCATAGATTACGTTTATGTCTTTTAGGGACACGAATCGAGGTAAATGTTGCAAATCCTGCCCTGTTCTAATCTCAACGGTCAATGCACATGGACCAGTTATTTTTCAGTCCATCGAGTTCTTGCAAAACATCTATATATACGACTAATGTCGTAACGACTTCACATTGTCTGTCTGAACGTCAACGAGGTATCATTTGTTTGTTTGTTTGATTTGTGACTATGCGGGTATGTTTTTTTTTCTATGTTTGTTTTTATAAACAGTAGAAAAAGTATTTTTTATATTGTTTTTTATTTTATTTAAAATTATGTACGGATTTGTCAATCATTTAATTATACTTTCTAATGAAGCATAATATTTACATACCAAATTGGTGTTTATTTTCATTTTTAATATTTATGTGATGCAGATTTATTGAAAAGTTAATTAATTAACTTTTAAGTTAATTAATTAACAATTAAGTCTAAAGTAATTAATAAGTCTATATTTGAAAGAAAGTGGTTTATCATTCGGTTTTTGCAGTCTTTTTAATCATTAAATTGTACTTTCTAATGTGACATATCGTTTATTTACTAATTTTGCATTTCTTTACATTTGTGTAATACAGATTTATTCGAGGGTTTATAGGAATTTATATATCCTTAAATTTTTCGTACTTGCGTAATAAATACATTGAAGAATTTAATTAAATTTGAATAAATTACTGAACAATTTAATTAATTAAATTCTTCAATAAATCTTATTAATAAATAGCACTGAAGACTATATTTAAAAGAAAGAAAGTATATTATGTTGTGTTCTTTCGTTTTCATGAGGCTCTTTGCATAGCTGTACAAAATGTAAGTGATAATTTACTTCCAGTTAATATGTCTTTGGTGCGTGGTCCTTGCGGCCGCGGTGAGGTCTCAGAATCTGGATTATTACGCCCCACAAACGTTTAGACAAGTGAGTTATCGGATTTGGTATATTTGCACTTTTCGGTCCCGGTATGGTGACCGTCTTACACGCAATGACGCCGGGTTTGATCCCCGGCCAGACAGATATGTGATGATGAATTAAGATTTTTGTTCAGGGTGTGGGTGTTTGTGTATTCGTCTGTGTGTTTGTGGCACCCACGACACGGGAAAAAATCATAGTATGAGATAGTCCAATACTTGGATTTTTTGCCGAGCGTAGAAAACGTTATCTATTTAGTGCAAATGGCATATGAACGTGCTTAACATAAAATCTTCGTTTTAGTGTCATAACATTTTAATTTTAATTCAAACAATTATTCAACTAGAGAAAAAATAAATTCTAGAAAAGGAAGAAAAAAATTGTTAAATCATGACATTCATGGTCGGTAATTCCAACTTAATACAAAAATGTTTTAAAAATTACACAAAAATTGTCAACGACTTCATGCGTACCATCAAATGTTAAAAATAACCAGAATTGACCATAACCAACGATTGTACGCATAATGTTGGAGTGACAATTTATTTTTTAAAATGCACTTTCTAAGTCGCAAAGGATTTCTAAACAGTTTTTCCTCGTCGATGTCCTACGCTAAATGTTGTTTTTATTACATGTACATAGAAAACAATATAATATCATAGGATCTCAATATGTAACAGTCACCATTTAAAAAGGTTCTCTTCTCATTTTTATTAGTTCTGCGTCGTAATGTCGTCAACATCGTCTTTGTCGTTAACGCTTAGAATTGGGTATGAAATAGCTTTCTTATAAAAGAGTTTAGTTACATAAATAGTTAGCAGATAAGAGATGACGCTTTAAGTCGAAGCAAAGTCAGTGTAGAATTTGGTCGGAGAAACAAAAGCTTGCTGACTTGTTTCTTCATTTATTTTCCAACACTTCTTTTATTCAGGCGATTTCCAGAACTGAACATGCTTTGGCCCAAAATGGCCCGACATATATGTAAATTTAAGGGTTCACAACTAGATGTAGTACAATCATCGATCTAGGGCTATCCACCAATCATACAACTTTAGGTACATAAATTTTGCACACGGCACTACTTTTTCTGTTTCTATATGCCGTCCTTGTCTCGCATTACCGTTATTTAATTACTATTATTACAAGTTTTATACCTAAACTTATCTAGTTAGTGCCTATTTTTTAATACAATAACAATTAAATTAGTGATCAACTCTTATGATCTAATATACAAAAAAACAGTTAAATAAAGACAAAATGAGGTAACATTATAACGAACCTTTTACAACTAGCTTATTTTACTATACTTATATAAAACAAATCGTAAAGCTAGCTGTTCGTAATACATACGTTAAAACGAGGAAATTAACTTATAATCATCACTTATTGTAGCAGTTTTAAAGCTATTCGTCCGCAACAGTCGGGTTTGTGGTGATGGCCTTGGCCTTATTTATTTATTGAAACTTGTCTGTAGTAATAAAATGATATGAAGGCGGACTTATGCGAAAAGCATTTTTATGTCTCGCTGAACGTTTAACACAACCGATTTACCTACGTCAGTAGGATCCTACATCTATGATATTTTCCGTATTCACATTGCAGTTATGTTAATTATTGGCTGAAAAAGAAATGCTGAATTAGAATTGGTATCTATATTGATACTAATATCAATTGCTCTTTATTTTCATATGAGTCAATATCTTAACAATGTTTGTATTCCTATTTTATCTTCCAGTCTTTTGATAGTCCACTGATGGACATTTGCTTGTCTGGATCTGCGCAAATCTGGTTAATTCTCATCTGTCTAACCTGTAGCTTCTCGCCAACTGCTGGTCAATAATCCACCTGTCGGGTCCCTGTACTTCTTTTGCCAAGACGTGGTATTTATTCTTTATCACTATCGGTTGTAAAATATTTATTGAATAGACCCTTAATTTGTCAAATTCTAAAGATGACAAGTTGTTTGGATGAATGGATGTTTGTTACTCAATCACGCCAAAACAGCTGATCATACACTTAATTTGTCAAAATTTAAAAATGACAACTTTTTTGGATGGATGGATGTTTGTTACTCAATCACGCCAAAACAGCTGATCATATTCGTAAATCGGGTGTAATCTTATCTTACTAATATTATAAAGCTGAAAGTTTGGGAGGATGGATGGTTGGATGGATGGATGGATGGATGTTTGTTACTCTATAACTTAAGAACGGCTGAATGGATCTGGATGATATTTGGTGCAG
>DWPV01007092.1:0-10962 GCA_018251915.1 Urbanus proteus proteus
GCCATGGACAACACACAAGACAAGGACACACACCCAGACCAAGAACGGAAATTTAAACTCATCATTGAAATTTCCGCCTCGCTAGGAATCGAACCCAGGACCCTCGGATTAGCGGTCCGGCTTGTTAACCATTGCGTCATCCGGGTCGTCAAATGTGCGTAGTGTGGGGTAATACACAGTGCGTGTGTAGTAGGGTAATACACAGTGCGTAGCAAAAAAGAAAATCAGACTCAAATAATAAAAAATAAAAAATAATAATAATGTCATAAAAAGCTCAAGACAAAAAAACAACAAAAGGACGCAAAAATACTAATAATAAAAGAGCGATAATTGAGTCATGTCTAATTTCGATTATGAGCATAATTTCGCAATGCTCGTACTAATCAGTGACAAGCATCGACACTGTTGCTAAGCTTTAGATGCTATTCAATCTGGTAGAGCCATTAGAGCTATTACAAAATTTGATATGACGCGTGTCCTAACCCCGCCCACATGCTGAACACGATTCAATGTCCTATCGTGCCTCGTTTAAATTGACACACACACTAGATTATAACGTTTTAATTAAAAAAAAATCGTCAAGTTACGTCTTTTAGTACCTACTCTCTATTTTTTACTCCTGAAAATCGATTTTACTCATTATTGTTTTAAGAGGTAAATGTCTGATATTATACCTATTTATATTTGTATGAATTAAAAAAATATTATTATTTTACCAAAAAAAAATACTCATGAAATATAATATACATAAAATATACATAAAATTAAAGAAACATTTAATTTCAATGAACCGCGTCAAAAAAACATTTATTTTCAAACATCAGTAGGTGATTCCTAATTATCTTGACTGTTATCATAATCAAAGAAATAGAAAAATGCTTACTTCCTCATTCTTTGATTTGATTAATCACTTTTAAATTTGGTTAATTTGATATCACCTAAAATGAACGAGGCATCACGCCGAGGTCTGTTCCAGTCATTCAAGACCCACGCGTCTAAACGGTTATATCTAACACATTAGTGGCGGAGCCAGTCTCCTAATCTTCGATGATTAATATATTTTATGTGATTTTATTTATCTTGCTATATTTAAGTTATACACTTATAGGCCTTTACTGTTGTGGGTGATATGGACGGATGATTGGATCGAACGAAGTAAAATTATGTTATAATCTATTTTAATTAATTTTATCCAGCATATGATAATGAGTAATCTTTTGAAAGGCGGTAAAACTCTATATAGTTCGACTCCGGCACCACCACCGCCACACCTATTTCTGCCTTATAACAGCAGTGTTCTGGTCTGAAAGGCGAGGTAAGGAGACATACTTATCCGAGGGGTTCCAACTCAATTCCCAGAGGTGGCACGCATCTGTGGTCAACCTCAGATACGTCTTTGATGTTATCTGGGGTTGATTACAGGTGTCCAAGGGCGGCAGTGGCCATTTACCATCAGCTTAAACGAATCTTATACCACGGTTGCCTAAACATGAAATTGATAGATTTCACATACTTTTGAGAACTGTCAATGAAATAGGTTTGCATAGGAATTGTTTAAAGCAAATTCAAATTCAAATCTTATTTATTGCATATCCAATATCATCAAATGAGGTCTGCTTGGAACCAAGGAGTTCTGTTTGGAGACCAGCATCCATGAGTTTCTCTACATTCATCAAATATAATCCAATCCAATCCTAAACCAAACTGGAATTATGTATGTAAAATAATTCCAAATCGGTTTAGGATTCGAACCCTTTCCCCTAGCGTATTATATTAAAACAAGTAACAGTAAAGTGTAAAATATATGTAGCCCACGCAATTATTCATCTATCGCAGCCTATTACCGTTACAACTTAGACAAAGCTGGCTAATTAGGAACATGTTGCCTAGATTCAGGTCTAATATCATTAGTGTTAGCTCTAATTTGTGTTTTGAACTCTCAATTTCACTTCAACGTGTTTTGTGAAATAAGATGCTAAAACTTCATCACCTTTTAAATCACGTAGAGAAATAATATTTACCTAATGTCAATCTCCTACTAGGTAATCTAATCAATGATAAAAAATGTACTAGGAATAGTACATTTTTTACCATTAATTACTATCATGCTAATTTTTCGTATCCTATCTTAAAAAATCTGAACTGCTGTAACAGGGTTAGAAGGCTTTATGCCTTCGTTTGTTAACTTAACGATGCCAAAAAAAATACTATCATGGTTTTTACTTGTACTTTTATTTTACTACGGATCCCTGCCTATACATCATATAAGATACTACTGACTAAAATATCTTTTCCTAGACCCACCGGTCCGTGTTATCTACCAGTAACTGATATATTTTAATATGTTGTTGCAACATCACAATTTTTGCAGGTCTATAGACATCTGTAATTCAAATCAAAAAGATTACAGTCTTATTTGTTATATTGCTATCCCTGAGGACTAAGTTGGAATGCCTCTGATACCTATGTCTTCATTACTAGACCTTTTAGACCTGAACACCATAGATCTCACTGCTGCTTCATACCAGAAACAGGCTTAGCGATCGTGCCTCCCGATTTAAACCACAAACCTCTACCTTTAAAGTTAAAGTACATATAATTCAGATAGCACTGATTACACAGATAATTAAGTATTTCCGCTCAGCAAATGTAGCGTGGCTAACAGAGTCATCTATGAGCCATCGCGGTTCATTGCACCATCTCATAATCATGTTGTACGTCAAACGCTCTAAATTTTATTATTGTTGGCTACGGTTTAGTAAACGGACAGTGCATTGTTACTTTATTTTTGAAGTTTATGCGACTAAAGCTCTAGTGTATAGACTTACAGTGAGTTATAGTAAATAGTTTAAATAGTAGATAGGTAGTTGTGTAATTAAAGTACTTAGCGAACAAGAGTAGAATCGAGTTAATGATATGCTACGCTCATGAACACCAGTGATATTCCTATATCTCGTCATATTCCTTGCCTCGTTAATCCCTAGAGATACTAGGGATTAAAGAGACAACATACGAGCGACGGCAGTCGGCGGCCATCTATAACGGAGACTCGAGACAATATACGACTGTTGTGCGAAATGAATACTTAATTACTAAGAGCTTAAAATAAATTATTTGACGACCCGGATAGCGCAATGGTTAACACGCCGGAGCGCTAATCCGAGGGTCCTGGGTTCGAAACCCAGCGAGTCGAAAATTTGAATGATGAGTTTAAATTTCCGTTCTTGGTTCTTGGGTGTGTGTCCTTGTCTTATGTGTTGTCCATGGCACCCACGACGCAGGGAATCCTAGTGTGGGGCTATGAGCGTGAAGCGTTATTTAAGTTATTTCAGTTTTTTATGTACAAACAAAACGTTCAATAATAATTTCACTACCAAATTTTAAAGTAACAATATTTCCTCCGCCATTTTCATCGCAAATCAGATTCATCAGCTCGTTTATATTCTGTTTTACAATAACATTGTTAGTTGTATATAAAGAAGGATGTTTGGCTTGTGTTATTTCATTCAAGCCGTTAACCTCGGGAACGTAGGCGCGTGCGTAGGAATACTAAAAATCTAGACGTGCTATCAATCACCGCGAAACACTTGCACTCACCCGCGATCCACGATCCACGATCCGCTGAGAGATTGATCGGCGGAAGCGCTGAATAAACTTGTTTAAAGAACATATTGCTCTTGCCCTGATCTTTTTAGGGTTCAGTACCCGAAGTAAATACGGAACGGTATTACTAAACTTCCACTGTCTCTCTGTAAACTGGCTCTATCTTGAACTGTAATAGGATACTTATTTTTTTATGTTTTAATTATTATTTCTTCTAAAACAAAAATCCTAAAAATATAACAGTTGAAAGCAAAAGGGATTCTTCATGGAAGACCGTTAAATTGTAGGTACGTACTACAATGCGCTATGATTGCAAATACGAAATTATTAAATACAATGAACACTTGGAACTTCGATCAACAATACCAACAGTTAGTATTGTTGATCGAAGACTTGGAAGTACAGAACCCTCTGTTTACAAATTACATTCGCACTTGGTCATTTATATGAAATTGTAGTGGCTAATGAGGTTACAGATTATCTGATGGTGATGATTAATGCATCCCATGGACACTACAGCCCACCGCGCATAGACCTGAGGTCATCCACAGATACGTTGCCGAACATGGGGACATTGGGGACTATTATTGTTGATGTTATTGGGGATGTTAAACTAGGTATGCTAAAATGTAGAGAGAGAGAGAGAAAGAGAGAAAAAGACTCTATTCTAATTTTAATATCAAGATTATTCTCAGTATTCGTATCCGAATTATTGAAACATGTCTGAATAAATAACAATCAATAATAAATAATCACATTAACAAAAACACACATAATATTCTTAAGTACATGTCAATTGCGACCCAAAATATACACAGAGATAATATATGTCGAATTCATTTACAATCTACTATACTATATTTTCGCGTTTTAATCTTAAACTTACCAAAATGAGAACTGACTCTTATAATACTGTAAAAGGCTTGGAATAATAGACCATTCCTCCAAGATAAAAGGAAAGGTAGTCAAAACAATGTAACTGTGTCAATCAACATGTACCTGTGTATAATTTATGCATGTAGTAGTTTAATTGAGTCATTTAGTAACATCATTTTTGTAAGATAATAATGTACTGAGCCGTGTCAAGTCCACGTTCTATATAAGGATCAGTCTCCATGTAAAGTTCTCTAATAAAAAAATTGTAACCTCCACCAATTGTTGGACAAGACCTTTGAAATCAGGATTGAATTTATCTTAATTTTCCTTACTTAATTATTTTATCTTTTACTAGCTTTTGCCCGCGCCTTTGCACGCATTAAATAACATATAAACCTTCGTCTTGGATCACTATCTTTTAAAAAACCGCATCAAAGTTTTAAAGATTTAAGCATACATAGGGACAGACAGCGAAAAGCGACTTTGTTTTATACTATTTAGTGATAGTGATTTCCAACTTCGTATTAGTAAAGGATCTATCACGATCTTAAAAATGACGCTTTCGACACTCATAGCTTTTATCTCATAGATCTTATCTCATACATGTAAAAAATCTAAGTCTATCTATCCAAGAAATGAGGTCTACCATGATGTCCATTTTACAAATTTAAAACCTTTTCTTCCAGTATATCTTTTGTTACAGTTATTAGGCAGCGCATTAACTAGACCGAAAGTGGAAAAAAATAACATTTCGGTCATTAACGGTCCACAGACCATAACAGACCGCAACTGAAGTGACACAAAAAATACCATACGACAAAGAGATTAATGAATCTTCAGTCAACGGCCAAATAATGTCACTAATTGCCTAGAATTTCATTATCTAGGAATGGATTGATGACAATTGGAATTGAGGCGCTTAATTTGTCAAAATTTATGTGATCATTGACTTTTGTTGCCAATTTGAATTCATTAAAACGTTCGAGGATCGGCAGTCGTGACCACAAACATAATAATGTTGTAACAAACGGCTATATTGTTTATTCTAGGCGACAAGAACAAAAGGCGCATGTTCACCAGAACGCAGAAGTTGATACCATAAACAGGCGTGACAGTAGTTCCTACCTCGTCGAACTACTGACTCAACCAGTTTTCAACCGTCTGAGAAATTATTCTAGTATTAGTCTTTGCCTTGACTTTCCTTGGTACATGTTTTAGAGTAGAACACAGGAAAGATTGTTTCCCCAGCAAACTCTCAGTAGATGTGTATAACCATTCTGTTTTACATTTTAAAAATTAAATGTGAAGATGATGAAGTGATTTCTCAGAGTTCATAATACTCACATATTTACATGTAAACTTTGAAGTTCAGAGAATTTCCGAACTTGTGCGTTTAAAGTTAATTTGAAAGACATGACTAACTCTGTCATAGTTAAATATAGACAATTGTTAATGGTCCAGGACTAGATTCCGCGCAAATTAATCTCTTTGATCTTTCAACTTTAGAAATTTTGGCTCCAACCACCATTTAGATAGAGTTTATCCGTGCACTGTGTCATTGTTCATAAAATAAGTTATCACACACGTCTGAGGGTAATAACTGGGTAAGTAGTAACAAAATAATGAGATAAAACTTGTGATACATACCAATTGTTTCATCCTAACCAGTAGGTAATACTGAAGGTAATAATTATATATTATTATGTTAAAATAAAATAAAATTAAAAATTACATTTGTATAAATAAATTAATTTAATTTTCTTAATTAGATCTTAAATTAGCCTTTAAAATCAATCACAAACATATTTTTTATTAAAGTATAATATAAAATACGTGATCCACGTGATCTTTTGATATCACCCACATTATTAAATTATACACAAAGCATTCAACTTGTAACTACATTTTTAACCTCTTTTATAGTGTGTAAATAATGTAAACAAGCTCCCACAATCAATCACCCAGTTATAGTCCGAGAGCTGAGCGCTAATCCTACGATCTCGTTATTCCAAATAACGTATTTTTAGTGCATTACGCATCGCATGTTAATGGGCTCTCGATTCCGCAGACGCGTCGGCGGCGGCGGCGCGGCGCGTGGCGGAAACCGTTTACCGTTCCGCAAACTCATTGAGTCTAACATCTTGTTGAGACTTATGTTTCTGCATGGATTTTTGATATGCATAGTTTTAAAATTGAAAAAATGTGACTATTTTAATGCTTCCAAAGATTAGTTTAACTTACTTAAGGAGTAGGTTTTTAAAAAATGTATCAATCTGTGTGAAGGGCTCTCGAATATGATAGGTACCTTACATTCTGAACACATTAGGGACAAGATTTTTGAAAATGATAAATTTTCACGTTTTAAATGAGTTCGTAACATTGGAAACAATGCATTATCTTCTTCCAATAAGAACCTAGCTTTAGTAAATTAAGTCAAACTAAATTAAGTCAACAAACAAGACAATCCCGCTGAGTTTCTTTTTCTTGAGATATTGTAAATGACAATTTGTAAGTGCCTTCGTAGGCCTATCCAAAATAAAGATATTTCATGACTGTCATTTCAAGTAGGTAAATTTAAGTAAAAGGGCAAAGAAAAAGACCAACGCAATTGTTACTCTTCGTGACGCTTCGGGCGCTTACAACGTAATTTTACATACACTTGAACATTAAATGGAAATTCCGATGCCTCCGCACCCTAAAGTAGATAATAATACAAAAAGAAAAGAAAAGAGTAAATTAGTCACTACACACGAGAAAGAGGAACGTGCGAAACAGACATCGCAAGATCACGCGCACAGTCATTCAACGATTGAAAACCGAAATTAGTGTAATTATGTGATTCACTCACAGAGAAGTGGTTGTGAAATTTCAAGACAGGGCTAATACAAAAAGAGAATTTCTAAAGATTTTTTACTGTCTACTAGTTTTAGCTGCAACGCTTCAAATGCTTCAAACCCTGTTGCGAGGTTTTAAAGATCTAAGCATACATAGAGATAGACAGCGGAAAGTGACTTTGTTTTGTTTTTATATAGTGATGACGTTATTACTTACTTGTATTTTGCGTGAATCCATAAATTAGCGTTGGTGAATATCTAGAAAACTCTACTACTGTATTAGATCTCTACTTCTCCAAGGAAGACCTTAAACTTATCATAACATTTTCCTTACTACAGAGAAGGTAATATAACCAAAATAATAGAAAAGCCGAGGATCGATCACACTTCATACTTAATGACACAATTTTGCATGGAAACTTTAATGATGAATGTACCTACTAGCATTAACGATACCCTGAAACATAGACTAAACGTTATAGTTTCCTAATAGCGTTATAATTTTAACTAACCGTCGTAACCCGAGCCTAATTGATATTAAATAGGTATGAACGTTGAATTGAACTTGACATTAGAGTTCCGCAGGAAGGCAATTCGACGCCGGCATCCGAGCGCACCTGTCAATTAGCGCGCGGAAGACTGATTTATGTTACGAACGATAGGGACATAATATAAGGGCGGTTTCCACTGACCACGACTCGGGTAGATATGTGGTAAACCATATCGGTCTGAGGGTTCTGGGTTTAATCCTGGCCAGACAGACATCCAGATATTGTAATATTTAATGTAGGTTTCGCGTGTCGTGACGTATTAGTATTTTGAAGATAATGTCGTGTCGTACGTTCCATTACGTACGACACGACATTATCTGTGAATGTCCTAATTACTTGTTAGATATTACATCGTGATCGAACGGGTCTGCTTTTAGATTCGTGGTTTGACACCTGAGGCATCACCATACGTATTTCTGTTATGGTCCGGTTTCAAGGGTGTCAATCCAAAGCGTTTCAACTTTCTTCTCTGGGGCAGGGACGATCAGACGGTCACTCGGAAATAATTGTACCGACCCGCCTAAAAACTGGTATTGAAAACGAAATCCTGGTTCTAAAGATTTTGACGGCCAAAAAAAGGGCCCCCGGTGTCCAGGACCTCGAAATTATGACGCCAAAAATTCAAAAATATGGTCATTCGGTGTCAGATTTGACGGCGAAAACTGGTACGAATACCAAGAAATTGGTACGTCTGACACCAATTCACTGGGGTAACAACCCACGGTACAAAATGCTATGTGCCCTACTTTGGCGTAGAAACCATTAAATAATCACATCTTAAAACGTAGGTACAAAGGTAATCGTTGCACTAAAAATACCAGTCCCTTCCTTTGTTTATTGGCGAGTGCAAATGTTCTTTGAACACGCCGATCCCTTTGAGTTTTCTCGGCTTTATTTACAAGATAGAGTCGTTTAGTTTTTAGTTTAGTTCATGGAAGTTCAATTTGGGTTTTATGTGCAGGTGCAGACTTTTTATAGCTCGGATAGAATAGTTCCCGCAATTTTTCCCCGTTTCACGTTTATACAGTACATAATATGTATTGAAATTGATGAGGTGATATATAAAGTTTATATATAAACATTGGTGTAAGTATAATATATTGTGTGGCGGTGGTAGAGTTTTTGACGTTCAAAAAGTGGTCATTATGAATCAACTTGGATTAAAATTTGAAAAATTTGAATTTGTAATAGGCCAGTATGTGTACGTAAGAAAGTTGTTTTAAATATGATTTTTTTAATAATTCACTTTAATTAATTGTTTAATTAATTTAATAGTCTAAAGCGAGTAAAATATTCAATAATATACCTTAGCAAATGTTTTTCACTAGCTTGACCTTTTTTTAGATGGCACTTCGCAAATTTCATAAGAACTACACAAACAGACACCGAAAACAGATATTTCTATGTCTACCGAGAACCACTTGAGCTCTATACGATTGCAAACACCATTGTGTACAGACAGACAAGTTTGTTTAGCTTGCAAAAACGTATACCGACGACTTAAGTGGTCGATGAGTCGTTACGAGTGCAGTCAGTAACTTCCACTACCTTGGAAAAATGCGAATTGGTAGATTAAATACCTATGGGTTTTTATATAGACCTCTGTCGTTTATAGTACTTCCCAATGTTTTCCAAAGAAGTACACGTTTAGGAGTTTTCAAAAAAGAGTACAAGATTTTGTAAACTCTACACAGCTAGTACGGCGAATTTAGCCTGAACCCTTCTGAAAGGAGATCCGAGCCTAGTAATTCGAAATATTCGAAAAAGGTTTAAAACAAAACAAGTTTTTTAACGCGGTTTCACATGCATTAAAAATTAAAAGGAGACATTTCTAAACATAGGTAACGCCCCACTCTCCCGTGACGGCCGCATGCGCGTGGCGTGCGTTAATGCCTTTTTCCACAATTAAAGTATCCTATGTTACACCTTAGACCTTCAGCTATCTTTCAGTGAAAGTCCCGTCGAAATTGGTCCAGCCGTTTAGAAGAATTTGTAAATCGTAAGAGAAAATAAAGTCTTTGAACAGAGGCCCGAGAATTGAACCATAGACCTTCAACTACACTACTTACTTACCGACATTTATTACTCTTTGTAAATTAAGTTATAATCGCCCAGTTTGCATACACCGTCGTGATAGTATGCAGATAAACCCAATGCTTCGTTACATTAATGTACCATTGTGTGCGGTGAACTCGAATACTTTGTCAAACCTCAGTGAACGTGCTACGCCTTTCTAATAGTTAAACAACTCTATTTTCAATTGTACTATATAAAACTGTGTAAAATTCTCGGTAGAGACACTTTGTAATATCTCTTTCTGAATATTAAGATAAGTACCTATTTTCCATTTTTAAATAAGTTAACACAATGTATAACGTACTTATTATATGCTTTTTTGTGTCTATCATTACTTTCCATAATTAGTTGAAATTACTAAATAAATAGGTGAATTTTATTGAAATACTGAACTAAAAAAATGTTTTGAAAATAACTGATCTTCCATGCAAAATTGAACAGAATATTTAACATGATTCCATCCCGTCCATCCATCAGCATTTTGAGGTCCACTGCTGGACATAGGCCTCAACTAGATGGCGCCACTCCAACCGGTCCTGTGCCTTCTGAATCCAGTGATTTCCCGCGGTCATCTTCAGGTCATCAGCCCACCTAGTCGGGGGACGACCTGCGCTCCTTTTACTTAAACGTGATCTTTAACATCGTTAGTGTAAAAAAATCCCAAAAACCTCTTCTAATGGGAGCTTACGTCACAAAGGAGGCCTGCATTCGTAATTTAAAGTTTCTAACGTTATTAGGCTATGCGACGATGAATCATTCATACGAATAGTCATCTTTTATACACATACTAGCTGATCCCCGCGGTTTCTGCCGCGATAAAAAAGTAAAAAGGAATAATTATCTAAACATAGGTAATATCCCGCGCTCCCGCTTGGGCGCCCGCATGCGCGTGTCGCGCGCGCTTATGCTTTTTTTTCGAAAATTAAAGTATCTATAAAATTAAAGTATATATGTTATGGACCAAGTGAGTAATTGGTCATTATACATAATGCCCGGGCAGTTTGAATAATGCCCAATATGAG
>DWPV01007093.1:0-10962 GCA_018251915.1 Urbanus proteus proteus
ACGACTTATTTAATATTTAAAACTACAATAATATTATTACCGAATCGGATTTAAAAGTTATTTTATGAATAAAGCGCCATCTATTAGCGTACATGAACAAAAATGTGTTTTCATAAGTTTGCTCATTACGTTTTGAAAAAATGAAGTAGGTGTCGCTGTAATTGTTAAAATACGTAATTGTGTGGAAGCTTAAAAATAATATATATTTGCCTTACGCATACAACTGCGAATGTATTTTTTTATGATAGGTATCTCTACTAACTACTAGGTAATAACTGTTCAAGATTTAGTCACAATAAAGACAAAAACAATCCATATAAGAAATTAAATTTAATTGTGTATTATAAAAATATTATTTATATGGGACCGGGTAAATAAAAACAATTGAATTTTATACATAACTTATTTTATTCTACGTACTTCCACAAAGCTGAATTAACTTCATGAAACTTACAGACCTAACATTACGCATCAAATACATAACTATAAGAATATAGAATGTACCTATTCATAAAAGTTAATCACAGTGTGTAAAACACAATAAATATAATATGGAATGAATAGTTAATTTTTAATTTTAATAAATAAGGAATCAAGACATCCTTGATTGATTCAAAGCAATGTTAGTCACCTTCGAAGAACAAATTGATGACTCCTTTGGAGCCTGAAGGCACGATTATTCTTTATAATATACAATAATTGTACACACAAGTAAATAGTCCTTTTAATTTCAGCACGTAGATATATAACAGAAGTGTCGAATAAACAGTGACTTTTGAAATGCAATTGGCACGTTGAAACTAAAATGCAAAATTTGTGAAGTACATACACCTATTTCGTACATATTTGAACATTTACTGGTAATAATTTTAACGAATTACCGCACTTATGTCTAGTAAGTTTTATAAAGGATGTTTACAAGAAAACATTTTCTAAAATATAAAATAGGTATAAAAATAAATTCCAAAGTAATGGAATGATTCCGGAATGATAAGAAATTACACAAATAACGAACTCTAAGAAGATTGGTCGTAAGGACAGAAGTGTATCAAGAGATTCCGTTTGAGAATTTAAATTTATAGATACAAACATTAACGTGGTCCTTAATTTTTAGTTCTTATACTTACGTCGTAAATATTGACTTCAATGTAATAAGTACAGAGCTTAAAAGTTTCTAAATAAGTTTTCTAGATTTAAACTGTCAATGAAATAACTACTCATGAACATCTATTGAATTACAATGTTATAGATACCGCGAATTCGTGACTAATTTCATAACCGAGTCTCTCGGTTTCTAGCGATTTAATCGTTTGAACGATTGCGTTAATTTGAATTATAAATAGCGTTATTTTCGTATCAGAAAAGACTGAAAATTGTCATAAAGATATTCTTCGTTAATCTTATATTGTGCGTTGTTTACATATGTCTTGTGTTGCCGAAGTTGATGCCGCTCTGGTTAGCGCCCTTGTTGGAGCCGTATTGTAGAGAGATGACGCCTTGTCCAGCCCTGAGTTGCTCCTCCGTGAAGTGTCTGACATTCTTCTCCGCCTCTTTGGGTCCTATTGTGGGCTTGCCAAAGTTGCCCGCCTGGAAATGAATAAATAATAAATCAGTTAAATTTATAATCAACAAATTGAAATGGACTTTTTTGGATCTTAGTACGCCTTATCTATTTCTGTCTTAACGACATTATAGCACTCCTGTGCTGACTTAAATGGTGGAAAACTGCTGTTAATATTCTATGAGCATGCGATCAAAGGTTTTTTTTTAACTATGCGTTATCTGCATGTTTCATACAATATTTTTTGTGTGAATCAATAAAATAAGTAAATCCAAATTCTGTCAAACGCTGTGTATTGTTGATAGGTATACAGTAAATTTTAAGAATCCATAATTGTTTGCTTCATTGCCATTACTTTATTTCAACCATTTATAAGGTAAGTTTTAAAACAATGACAGTCTTATGAGTACCTAATGAGTACATAACAATATTCTAGTAGAATTTTAAAGTAAATACTTATATTAGAATAGTCACAGTACTTACAATACATAATAGTCAATGTTTAAATTATGAGTGTCCTAATTATTTTAGCGATTAAGGTTGTTCACATTGTTTCATTTTAGCTAGGTAAGTACTATGTTTTACGAGTAACATTGCGAAAGCAAATAGCCACGTAAGTATGTAAATAAAACGTTCTACTGTTCTCACAATATGTGGCAATTGGCATTGTTAATTTGCATGCCTCGCATTTCTGTTTCCTTATAGATCATTGTCACGATAAGGCAATATAAACAAAGAAGGCACATCTTGAAGGTTTTACGGGCATGTCTCATACAAGATAATACTGCACTTGACCGGATTTTTATTAAGAGATTTACTTAAATTATTTGTTATCCTATTAAAGGCTTGTGTTTGCACTGTTCGAATCTTACTGAACGTGGGTAGATTTTTTGTACGATCTGAAATAGGGACTAAGAGGCTGAGAAATGAATCTACATGTATAATGGTATACTATTTTCACAATTACCGATAAAATATTATTAGAAAGTAACAATAAAAATGTGTAAAATGTGAGATGAATAAGGCTCATTGACTTTCACTTTATATCCGTGCTAATTATCATTTTTTTCCAGATGGTAGAAAGAATGATGATGAAGGATGATTCTCAATCGGGAAGGCACCATCGCCACAACTACTTCAAGCGTGATGCAGTGTGACATAAACTTTTTTTTTTTAATATGGTCGAAATAGCAAACGAGCATGCAGTCCACCTGATGGTAAGTGGCAACTGCCGTCTATGGACATCTGTAATCAACCCTATATAAGATCAAGGACCTACCTGAGGTTGACCACAGATGCGTTGCTACCCCTGAGGACTGAGAAGGAACGCCTCGGATAAGTATTTCTCCCTAACCACACCCTTCAGACCAGAACACACGGAACAGTGCTTAATACTGCTGTTATAAGGCAGAAATGGGTGTGGCGGTGGTGCTGCCGGAGTCGAACTACCTGGAGTTCTACCACCTTCAGAGTGGTTGTCGGCTTACAGTGAGGAGTTATCCTTTGGGAGTTGCAATGCATATCTAATGAACTTCATGTACCCCTCTTCCAAATGAAGTGATTTGATCAGGTAGACCTAATTTATTACTTCATTCTTAAAGAAACTAACATTTGTCAATAACCCATTTCAAAGAAATCACAAAATTTCCTCTAGTCTTTTTCAGTATAACCAACCTTTCTGCCAAGAGATTGCAGGCAGATGACAACAGAGTTGAGGTTCTGTCGCTCCCATAGGTCCACGGTTTGGAATGTTTCTTGTGCCGGCACGCCCAGTTGTCTCGCGGCTTCGAGGAACGCGTTGATGTTCTCCATGCACTTGAACGCCATTTTGGATACGTTGATCTTCTTGATGATACCCGCTTGGATGCCGTTGGCAAGTCTGGAAAGTATAACATATCCCATTAGGTATTTACCATGAAAGAATGAGACAACAGGAAATGGTATACGAGCCGATTAGTATGGGAACCGGGAAAACACAAATCAGTACCTTATCGTATTCTTACCTCTAAGAAACCTGCAAATTTATTGGTTGTCTGTTCTCAACAGTGAACAAGGCACATTTACAATAGTTTGAATACCCGCAAAACAATATTTACGAGTCTCAATAACTGACAAGCACTGATGTTAAGTATGCTAAACTGATCATACTGGTAGTCGCTTCATTCACCCACGTGCCACTTCTTGTTGTCTCATTGTTGTTGTGTATTTACCTATTATCTATTGCTATTTAGTTCGCATTGTCAAATGGAATCTGTTGCTAATTATGATGTAGGTAAGTGACATTGGTAAGAATTATCTCGTAGTTTATATACCTACCATACATATACAGAAAAGTGAAAATATTTTCAAGACAGATAGAGCAATGGTTTTAATATCTGAATAATTTAGAGGGATAGAAGCAAAATAATCTTAAAGAGGCGTTCCAATTGTGGTTCTAATCTCTGTCTTAGGAATAAAATCTAACCGATTTGAGAAACGGAAGTTCTTAACTTCGCGTGGATGTTACAGTTAAGTATAAAGTTAGTAACTTATCTCTTGAGTTTTAAGACCAAGCTTAGTCTACAAACAGTAATAGGTTAAATGAGACATTACAATACCTATAAGTTGATTATACATATTTGGGAGATAGATAGAACCTTCGTGCCTTCTAACAGCAGTGTGAAGAAGAGAGTAACTTATACTCCCAAGAGATACATAAGGTATACGTAGCTACCTGAATATAGTTAAATAGTTGAAAATAAAATAGTTATTTATTTTAGTAAATGAAAAAAAAATTAAGTAAAAGTAGTTTCTAAAATTATTATACTTTTTTATAAATATGTACTTTGAATAATTGAATTTTTTTAGTTAATAGAGTTAATACTAAAATTTGTACAGTTGCTATTTACAAAATATATATATATATTTATCCTTGAATATTATAAAAAAGGTTGAATACGCACTTGCAAAGTAACGTGCCGTCTTTAAGTACTTCATAGAAGTTGTCCATATCACCAGACGTGTTTTGTGGTTCGCCCGTGATCTGCCGCACCCATTCCAGGCACTCTTCCGCTAACTCCTCGCTGTATTTGCTGTTGATCTGGAAACATTATACATATTCAGGTAAGTACTGGGTTATACCATTGTCTTCTTCATTACATATTCAGATGTTGCGAAAGGCTTACAGGGACTTAAAATTTTTGGACTGTGAGCTGTAGTAACTAAGTTACTTAAGGTAGCATCATGTGTCGTAATGATCGTTTGTTAATTCTTCACTACATAGTATAAAACAGTCGGTTTCTTTGTCCCTATATCCCTATGTATGCTTAAATGTTTAAAACTACGCAACGGATTTTGATACGGTTTTTTTATAGATAGAGTGAGTAAAGAGGATGGTTTAAATGTAATTTAAAGCCTGGGAAGCCGCGGGCAAAAGCTAGTTAGGTATGAATGGTTGTTTTTATTCTATTAGTTTTATTATTCTAGTGGTGATTTTAAACATTATAATATTATACATTTCCCAATATGATAAAGGATTTCTTGCATTTGTCATGTCAATTTGTATTTTAAATAGTGTTGGGTTCAATTCAGAGCGGAGATAGCTGTCTGTCTGAAATAGGGCATGTCAACTTAGTCTTTAGAGGAAACGATTCAGAGAAAGGGAAGCGCGCGATAGAGTTCGTGACAATTTAGTCCAAGGAGGAAGTTATCCATCTAGCTTGAAGTGGAACTGTCTTGCCTAGGATTAGATTGCAGACTCTGGTGGAGGGACAAAGGAGCGCTCTTAAGCACCCATAATCTAAAATTATGTACTAAAGTCCTCCTGAAAGGAGCAGTACAATTTTGATAAAGAAGGAACTAGCCTAACTAAAATGTTCACATGTCTATCGTGACTTTTTAGAGGGGATCTTTTTCATTGCTAACTTTTAATTTATTTTGTCGACTTCATTATTAAGGAATGGTCTTAAGTTAACTCCAGTTTGAATGATGTAATTTCTAGTACAGGTTAGTAGGTATTATAGTTATGACACAATAAGCAATTAGAGCCATCGGTCATAAAAGACGACTAATGAAATAAATAGACTATAAGGACGCGGTTAGCAGCGGTTACACGGATAGTTATTGCGGTTACGATATCCACTGCTCTAAGCAGTTGCAACCATTTGGCCAATAACCACAGGTATCGATACACTAGTATATATAGTATCGATATACGTATTGTTATGATATTAAGTTTTTTCTTCCGTATGAGTGTAATGTTACGATACAATGTGGAGTTACGTTACAGTTTTTTTATTTATATTTTATGATTGTGTTTACGTATGCAAATTGCGTCTTTATAATATAAAGGTTGTTAGATATTATTATAGGCCTGCTTGATTATTACCGTCCACCAGTTGGAGTGCAAACGCCACAATAACTTTTATACTACAATTATTCAAGGTTAAGCAATGTTGTTCGTTTAAAGGGCGTGACAAGATATCTCTCCTTAAGGACTAAGTACCTACTTTTGAGGAATATTAGAAAGCGAAGAGAGAACTTAATATTCAGATGTTGCAAAAGGCTTACAGTGACTTAAAATTTCATGACTGTCAGCTGTAGTAACCACTTAACTAAGTTACTTAAGGTAACATCATATGGCGTAATGATCGTTTGTTAATTCTTCACTACATAGTATAAAACAAAGTCGCTTTCTCTGTCCCTATATCCCTATGTATGCTTAAATCTTTTAAACTACGCAACCGATTTTGATGCAGTTTTTTTATAGATAGAGTGATTTAAGAGGAGGGTTTATATGTAATTTAAAGTGCGAAGCCGCGGGCAAAAGCTAGTAAATGTATAAAAAAAGAAAAAAAATCCTTTCGATCATTGGTAATTAATGTACTAAAGCAATTATGAGTCTTAGAAAAAACATGTTTTCCATAAAACATGGCGTCAGGTCAATAAAAAATTCTAATCGCCTGTAGTAAGCGTTTACTTTGAAATCGAGATGTGAATTTTATACGGTAACAATAGTAATCGATACTTTAGCTTGGCTAATCAAGTGAGTATATCCGCACACGCACACATGCACAATTTATATTTAACACAGAATGTAAACAGTGGCTCAGACTAGCTAAGTCTGAACCGAAATGCGATACCATAATGCTGCACACATAACTACTTTGTAGGTATTGATGGGTTACTATAGGGGTGTCAAAGTTTTTATGAAACTAAAAACATGTGACGCCACCCTACAAAGGATGAGTTGTACAGGACATGGCAATTTTGCCAATTTATGACAAAAATCATTAAGTTTAGATTTTACTTCTGTTTTAACACGCTAAGTAAGTAAAAGTAATCTGTACAAATAAATAAAATTTAAGTGTCTGTTTATGTGAGGTAATCTTCTAAAAGGCTGGACCGATTTGGACGGGGCTCAGCTAGTTTCTAAATAACCGTAAGTACAAAGTAACGTAGGTGTAAAACAAAAAAGAATATAAATAAGATATTATGCTTAGTTATATTTTTTTTCTTTTACGCAGATATTTTAGGGTTTCATTGTCTCACCATAATTCTCTCTCTTTCACTGATAAGTGACCAAGTGAATTAATCCAGGGAGGTGTCTACGTCCAGCGACTGACTTATAAAAACTGATAACTGCACATTATTTTTGTAAATAATAGGTAAGTGAGTGTATAATTAAAGCGTTTCCGTTCCAGTAATCGACCCGATTAGTACAATTCTATTGTATTGATTGTATACAAATCGAAGAAAATAAGGCTTCCAGAGCTGTGTGCTTAATAAATTTTAGAAGTTGTATTTTATAATTAAAAAAGAACTTTCTTCTAAAATTTATTATTCTTCTAAAACGTTCTGATTACACATTAGTATAAAAATCCAATCTAATGTAAAAAAAAACATTTAAAAAATCTTCTGATTAATTTATCAGCTCACTAAAATAAAAAAAAAACCTTGTTAAAAACTTAATTGATTTGTATACATTTTCTATTGTTAATGCAATTAACAATGAAAATTATAACTACATATGTAACTAGTAGGTACTTGAACTAAATAACTTGTATCAGCAACCCTACTGTAACACCATATCCATGTGTGACTGAGGAAATACATACATTTATGCAACACCAAGGTCACTGATAACGTACGTTAGGATGTCATATAACCATAACGTTGCCAACTTCCCATCCGTTTTATTCCCCGTTTTTGGGCGCAATGTGACCTAATGACCCAGATTTGATCTTCTGGGAATATTTTTAAAACGATTTTTTGCGCAACCAAAGTCAAGTATTACTTGGGAAACGATACGATCACAGTTCTACCTGGAGTTGAGCATAGATGCGTTGCTAGTTGCTACCCTTAAGGACTAAGTTCGAACGCCACGAATAAGTATGTCTCCCTTACCACGCCCTTCAAACCAGAACATAACAGCGCTGAACACTGATGTTATAAGGTAGAAATTTGTTTTTTTTTTTAAATATGATCGAAGTAACAAACGAGAATGCAGTCTACCTAATGGTAAGTGGCCACTGCCACCCATGGACACCTGTAGTCAACCTGAAATGAGATCAAGACCCTACTTGAGGTTGACCACAGATGCGTTACTATCCCTGAAGACTGTGTTGGAACGCCTCGAATAAGTATGTGTTCCTTACCACGCCCTTCAAATTAGAACATAACAGCGTTGAACACTGCTGTTATAAAGCAAAAAATAGTGTAATACTGGTGCCGCCGAGTCGGACCTCAGGGTAACTATCTTCAACCTTATGTAGCCATAATGTTTCTATCCCGTTTTATTCCCCGTTTTGGGCGCAATGTGACCTACTTACTGACCTAGATTCGCTCCCTGGGAATATTACGGATCGAAACATTCGCGCAACCAGGGTCAAGTATTACTTGGTAAACGTGCAAAATATTGTGGGAAAAAGTCGTTTTAACTTTGTTAAGCGATGATAATGTGGGATAGGTTGTGGAATTTCATTTCAAAGGATCAATTTGGTGTTATAATATTATTAAACCTTAACGTTAAACTATTTATAGTTTTTTTTTGTTAGTTCTAAACACTCTTTCTTAGGCGGTCACATATCTATACCTACCTAATTTTATACAACGAATACTAAGTTAAAGTTAAAATCACTTCTTTGGAGGTAGCAACACTTAGATCATTCAAAGATTTTTTCGATATTTAGAATAAACCGACCCGTTTACTTAACATCAAAAATTGATATAAAATATTTCAGTTATAAGTAATCGAATTGAAACATTATTACGATAGAAGGAAAACTGTTGGCCTTATTCTGAATTCTATAAAATACTCACGAGTTATAGGAATTAGTTTATGAAGGCAGTAATTGATAATATTACTCATAATATAGTGAGCAATGTCAACTACCTAAGCATTACTTATCTAGAAGTTGAGGTCTACCTCAGATTAAAAAAGAAAAGACACGGCATGCGTAATTATGCTCTGATCATATTTGGAGTTAATTACAAGGGGGTGTTCATAGATGACAGACACATAGGAACAACCATCAGATGGACTGCATCTTTCGTTTGCTTCTTCTTTATTTTATAAAAATTGGGCAAATTTTCTGGGTAACTTTTCATCACAGAGTTCTTACGTTTTGAATCTATTGCATTATATTTAGGCCACATAACATAACTATACTAAATATAAAATCATTACACTACAAAGTAACAAGTCAGCTAATGTTTACAGTAAAAACATTTTTTCATACTGAAACCAATCGGCATACCTAGGTAGGTACTTTGTGTTTTGCCAGATTCATGCCAGATCAGCAACATCTGGTAAGTACCTACGCTTAACAATTTATTCAAGAGACGAAGTCTTTCTTTTTGGCCTGAGCTTATTGGTTAGGTAGAACATCTACAGATCTAGGTTAACTGGATTTCTCGTTTATTGCTTGCCCAAATTGCTTCGGCGAAGTCACTTGGCGCCAGTTTTGCGATATTTACATTCGGAATGGTATTTTGTTGGCATGGACGCTTCTTGGGTAAAGAACCTAATATATTATATAGGTATTGGGGAACTTCCTAAGATTGGAACGAATATATAGTTACTAACTAAAATATTATGTAAACAAATTATTGGAAAAGCGCGGATCCAGGATTTTTATCTTGGGATGGCTGACAGTAAGGAGGTAAGAAGTATTCTGTCTTTTGGTTCTTAGAGGTGGGAGCTTGTGATTTACTATGTCTGAAATTATACCGGTGTAACAAAATATCTTGTAAAATCATTAAAATATTTCAAACCTAAAGTCTAAGGAAAGAAAATCTGTGCTACGACCCTGCGCCTAAGAGATGTGGATTACGTATTAATGTCTGAAGGTCTGAACCTTCTTTTTTACTCTAAGAAGACCCATGCGAAGCTGATGGACTGTGCTAGGTTGATCATGAATTTGTTTTGTTTCAGTATAGGTACATGCACCTAAAGTAGGTTTTAGGTGCATGATATGTAGGTAGCAGAAATAGTGGGATTCCCTCCAGGAATTTTATATTGCAAGTAAATCCCACAATGCTGATTTCCCCTATCTGCGGTTATTTATATGGCTAGTAGGTACTGTTACTGTAGGTAGAACTGTTTAAAACTGTGGTTTAAAATGTTTATTTGAATATGAAATAAAATTAAAGTTAGTTATCTTGGTGAATGACATTGACATTGAATTTCACGTAGGCGTAACATAAAAATAGAAATTATAATTTTTTTACAATAATTGAATGCAAAATTTATGATGCCTCTGATGTTTATTGCTACTCAGATAGGATAAGATTTTTTCCAAAGATCGGCTACAGAAGCAGTGTTTGTTCTGAGAACGAACGACTCGTTTATCTGTCTTTCTGGGCGTCTGACCTTTTGAAGGCGTTGTACCTTTTGAACTAAATCATTTTTCAATAAATATCGAAAAAGCAAGCATGGTATCATTTTAATTCAGCTAAAAGTGTGAAAGGTTTTCAATGGAAAGTTCATAACAGTATAGAATAGCCCTAATAGTGTTATTAGACCTGCTTGTGCTTTTAAACAATAAGATTTCACAATAAGATTCGAAATATATTTCGCCAAACTAAATTAAACATTTGTCGTATTAATTGGCTATTTTTCTAAACTAGTAGCTGATTCGGGTCATTGGTTCGACTTCGACACACAAAGGCACATTTTGGGCTAAATTACTATTTCCTGTGTCGCCGATTCCTACTCTATCGTATGTAGGTATCCTATACAAAGGAAACACATTATCATGAGTACAAAAGTCATAAGACCTCATTCTTTTTAAAATAACGGCATCAATGAGCTCTATGAAACAAATTAATAAAGAATTTAACGAGAAACATACACAAGCAACTGTTGCAGATAAGAACAGTTTCTCAGAATACGAAAATTATGTACATGGCGCCTACAAATG